>LUCH01002049.1:67762-79213 GCA_013368495.1 Paragonimus heterotremus
AGGACGGAGTTAAGAAGAACGTGACTGCGGAGAAACACGCTGTAATGCTCACTACTAGTTCGACAAGTGAATGAAATGCACGTAAATAAATAGCCTGAAATGGTTACCTAAAAAGGCCATTTACAAGTTGGACCAATATCCGGTTGCTTATGTCACTGCGCGATTAGATGGCCAAGTAGGGCTAATTCCATAGCCGTTGCACTCTGACTGGTTCATCGGACTAGCACAATATCCGCACGCACCTTCACGCCTCCTCCTGGTTGGTTTAACCTGCGCGCCAGTGTGTTGTTGACGAAATATTTAGTCAGCTGTCACCGATGACCCGACTAGCTTTTTTGGTGAAATCGTCTCCTAACAGTTTTCGAATTTCCCGTCCACCTGATCGCCCCTGTCATCGCTTGTAAGTAGGTATCCAAGGATATTCAGATTATTTAAGATGCCATTACGCTTGGCCGCCACCAGTACAAACTGATCATTAGGTGGACTACCGTGTCAATCCCGTCAATGAGATGGTACCAGTTTACTCTGATCATTTGGTTGTACCATTGTGCTTTTCAAGGTTATCTGAAAAACTCCACCGTAACAGTACATAAATTTGCACGAGAATTCGATTGGATAGGTTGCCAGCATGACTTTGCTAGGGTTAGGAACACGTAAGCTTAAATTGTTCCCCTTGTTTCACAACCACAACTGTTCCATGGAACTTCGCTTCTCGCTGGTCCAGTACAGAGGTTGAACTGCATAAATGTGTTACTACTAACATTGGTAAGCAGTAACATACATTTATACCAAAGATTTTCCCTCTGTCTCTGGTAGTGTTATGTCCCAAAGGTTGACCATATATTGGTGTGAACCCGTTTGCTCCATTAGCTTACCCCTAACTGTTTAAAATGTACTTCCCATTTGAGTTGCATGCGTTTATCACTGACAATTTTTCCACGCTAGCCCAGCTTCGTACCTGGAACCTGTATCACGTGTTATATCAAATTCAAGCCAAAAGGTCATCAGTTCTACGAAGATGTGATCCGAGTGCACACTGAGGTGAGTGAAGCTCAGTTGGAGCGAAACCAGTCCCAAGTAACTTCGGATTAGATGGTCAGTCTTATAGGGAGTTTCTGTCCAATCCCTAATGTCGTTTGTTTTTTGTTATAGCCACTTTGATGTGCCTTTTCCAATATGAGGAGAATAGTGCGAAGTTCGAGTAATTAGTTGGAATATGGTTGCACGTTTTCCATTTCCAAAGTTTAAATAACACTCCTCCGCGACGAAAAGTTGCCGAGTAATCTGTTTCAGACTATCTACTTTGCAAATAAACAAACTAAGCCTACCCCCTCTACCCAAGAAAAGTGTTTTCCAAAGACACGTGTGCAAATATTTATTGCATATCAATTGGTACAAAATGTGCTATTCTCTCACAAATTGGAATCTGCCAGTTCGCGTCTGAAAGCAACCTGTCAAACTGGATAGTTGGATAAAGGTAGATTCAGATGTGCTTGAAGTGTTCAACAACAAACGCATATTAAAAGCCAGTAAAACGTTTGTCCATCTGCATTACTAGTTTAAATAGAGAGCTTGCCGTAAAAAAGTAGTGTACTGCGTGGTTGTGCGTTCCATTCTGTTAATTGGTAGCAAAAATTTACTTGCTCTACTTGACGGTATTTGCCAACTGCCAGTCTTTGATTTCCACTACTTGAGCACGATTACTCGTGTATGGATAAATCAGTATGCGAGTAACCATGCTGTCAAACAACAGGTATTCATGGATGACGATTTGAACCTCTCTGGGTATCTAAGGAGCATTCTTGTCATTAAATTTTTTAGATTGGACACTTGTTTCTTATACCACTTCACCGCCTGCCAAATCCGGCTTTATTAGCAAGATACGTGACCAACTGGTATAGACAATGTGGCTAAGAAACATGAATTTCCACGAAGATACTGAACAGGAAAAGGTGGAACCTATTTTTGTCGACTAAAACAATCCGCTTGATAGAAAATCCAAGGGTCAAGAACATCTATGGTTAGGGACGCAGTCACTTTTGACATAAAATTGAAATCGGTAGCTTATATGTGAACAGGTTATTACAAATGGAATATAGTAACTGAATTATCACTACTTTTTTCAGTTATTCTAATGTCTACGGTACTATGACAATTCCCGTACCAGATGGCGCATTAAATATAGATGATTTAAGTTACAATTTAATAAAAGAATCAATAACGCAATCGGTGAACTACTGAATCAAAATCTTTTGTAACGAAGTCTGAATAGTTAAATGCCGGCCTACTACCAAGAACTGCTATATGTAACAGTAGCATTATAATTGTAACCTATCAATATGACTGTGGTTTCGTCTTGTTTGTCAAGTCACATTGACTCAAAATTGGTCGTCCTTCTTTTACGTGTATTGTATCTGAGAGGATTAAATGACAGTTTCTTCAACCAACTACATAAGCATTTCAAATCAGCCCCGAATTGCTACTTAATTTAGTTCCCCGGAGTTTAATTTGCAGTCCGACATCCTAACCTAAAGATCCAATACAAGATCATAACTAACCACACTGAAAGAAGACCTTCATTCCAAAAAGTGAAGAATCTAAATAAAAAACTCAAATGACTCATTTTGCCAGACAATAGTAGCACATCGTATGGTTTCCTCAGACATCACCAGCATTCCTACTGTTTGAGGTGAAGGTTACAGAGAATTTCCATACTGAATTCTATTTATCGCATTAACTGCGGACGTAGTGACTCCCGTTAATTAGTTCGGCCAAAATTTCTGTCACTATAAATTGTTCACCTGTCATTCCGAGTTGCTAACACACTTCTAAGAGTTGACTTATAATATTACGTGATTCTCAGCATCTTTGCTCAGTCAATCTGGTTTCACTATATTTCAAATATATTCGTCTGAAAGCTTTGAATCCAAGACAACTAACACCTACACCTTTGTTTACCAAGACCTATGATAACACAACTTTTTAATGAATTTTTCTAATCATATATTTAACCAACAGGATCAGGACAAACATTTGATCATCCCGCTTTACGGATATCCGGTTGTCGGAAAACTGAACTTCCCCAAGTGTATTAATCTTTCCGCGGTTCCTCTCGGTAGTTCGTGAGTACGATAAAACAAGTACCTAGTTTCGTTTTCACGACACATTTTGTATTTATTGTTATTTTCACCATTATGTTAAAAGACATTTTTAGGGCTTCTTTCCCCTTCAGATAATTAGACTGCACGCCCTACCACGGATCCACACAACACCCTTGAATACCTACTACCTGCGTGTAGTAGAATATTGCTTACTGCAAATGACTTGCTGTTCAGTAGTCTATTGTGATTGATGGGAAATATCAGTCCCTTGTATTTGGCAGTTGGGTGAGGCTTTCTCTTGACCACTTCCGGAAACAAGAACTAATCCTTGGCTTTGCTCTTGCCCATTTTAATCTGTGGTGCGAAAAGTTCGGTTCATATCAACCAGCTCTTTGACTACTCATCAGTGACCATCAAATCGAATAAAATTCATATTTCAAATCGGTTTCCAGGGCTTAATCGTGATGTCATCGATTGAAGTTAACAAAATAATTATCGTGTCTTTGCTCGAAGCAGTAAAACAACTTGCGCATTATTCATGAAGGAGTGTAGTGAAGCATTTTTACTTGATAATATGGTCAATTTGGCTCAGTGGTCAATATGATTATCTCACAGGTATTTGGACCGAAGTTCATACACTGACCGAATCAAGAACATGCACTATTGAAGAGATGTGTCAAGAAAGAAATTTGTCTATGACTTGTTTTAAAGGTGATATGGTCAAAAATGTATCAGGCTAAAATTTGCCATCAGTTGCTTTCGAGACTTTAGCTACTGTTCTTTGTTTTAACTCAAACGTTACAGAAGAAACCAGAGGTGTTGCAGCTCCGGCTTCGACTCACTTCACTGACCATCGAAAACGTCACTGCTACGCATTTTCATGTCAAAGAGTGTTTGGGAGAGTTATTCCAGCAAAGTGGTTGGTCACATACTCCGTAGACTGACGGAGCATCTGTAGCGTTGTTCAACTTGGAAACTTATGATTGGAAAACCACAGGGCGGTCAGGCAATGACCTGGTTACCGGCTAAGGAAGACTATCTGCCGGGTGAGAAAGGCCGGCAGATGTCATTTACTTAGTTGAGGAGTTCGTGATCATCTACGCCGCTGGTTAGAAGCTTTCTGTTACACAGCAGCTAGTCGCAATCAATGGCTAGCGTACATCCACAAATATTTTACTATATTTTTTCATGCGACCCTATTAGATATTATGCATTTTCGTTGAATGGCTAAGCAATGGAGTGCCCGAAAGTTTTTGAAACGGTAAACTAGCAAACGGATCTGTTTCTTACATGAACACCTTAGTTTATGTGTGCAAACTGGTGCGGTCGACATTGCATGTTCAGTCACCTCGTCAACGTCAACAGGCGAAGTTTTAAAACATCAGTTGATCAGAATGAACCACAACTATACAGTTTACATCCTATCGTTCACAACTACCCATGTGGTCTTAATTTAATTTTGTCATAGCAAGTTTTTTTTGAATATATTGGTGACCTAAAAGTGAACTAGTGGTCATGTCAGTCTCAACAGAAAAGGTAAAATGGAATTAAGTCGTTCTAACTTCTGTCCTTCAGCAAGATCCAACTACCAGTGATTTCAAAAAAAGGCAAAATTCTGATTCCTAGACAACTGCTGCTAGACAGTAACGGATGGTAGCTTTCAGTTTTACTAAATTAGAACCAATGTAGACTCACTGTCTTGCTTTCTACTACGACGAAAAAGTAGTCGAAGTCCAAGTTAATGCTTGCGCTTCACAAGCATCACTCAAGCCTCAACAATAGAAAGTCCCTGGCAAAACAATGAAAAAGTCAACTTTCATCAATCACGAACATAATTAATGTTGCATAAAATAATAGGGACTCGCGTCTGATCTACATCGTAACAGGAACGAAAAACAACCAGTTGGGTGAATAAATTCAGTCTGGATGACCCCAACGTGCGGAGCTGCTTCTGGTTTAATTTTTAAAAGGAGTTAGTATACTCTGGCAAGCTACCACAAACGGACAACAGATTGTTATTTGTGTCTTACTTAAACTTGGCTGAGTGAATTACGTGTTCAGTGTGACGTATAAAGTGCTCATTTTGAGGAAGACATATAACCAGCTAATAAGCATGCAAATCACAGAGCTATTTTGTCTAAGTAAAAGAACACTACTCTAATACATGCTTTTCACTCCGCAAGCACTCAGTATCCCTCCTTGTTGAATGGAAGTTCTTATGCCGTATCGAGGATGAATATACATGTACTGTACATATATATATATATATATATATACATATATGCAAACCAATAGCTCATTGTCGACCAAGTGCAATAGGAGACGGTGTACAAACTCAGTTTGTTTGCGACCGAACAACATCCTGTATATCGAATTCGAGGGATATAATCTAATGAATGTAAATAAATTTTGCAATCTGCTATTATTCCCAGCCAAATACAATTTAATCACAGTCACGTTAGAAGAGTTGTTTGTGAGTCGCTTCAAAAACAACCCGTTTTTCCTCTCTCATGTACTTTATAGGAAAACTCATGTTGTATCACTTCAGTCTTCATCACTTACGGACTTTGATTTCATTCTACAAACGATTGAAAATCATCCGTGTTATCAGGTTACTCCAATGCGTGGTAAGTTAGACAACTTTCTAGTTCATATGCATTACACGTTGGTTTCCTTCCAACATGTTCGTTGCTCAGATTTTTAACCTCGTTCTTTGTTCATACTTCCAAACCGTTAACAATTTAATATTACTCGATCACGTTGACTGTAACAGCTGCACCTTTCACAGTAATTAATTTAGTCAACCGAGTAGTCTTTTTTTGAAAGATGTGACAGAAATTGCCTACCACTTTTCAATGAAGTTGTCCTTGCAAACCGTTGGCAACTGCGTTCTACATTTTGTTTTATCGAATCAAATAAATCTGTCATAAAACGACAATCTCGAGAGTAACTGTTGACGCGCAGATAAATGACATTTGTCCATTCAGTTCATTTATATTGTGCATTCATGCTAGCTGTTAACGTTTCATCTTCGAGACGCTCAGCCGTGGCTTTTGTATTTTTCTATAAGTTGCTGTAAAGCGTCATACTAATTCAACTCTCTTCTACATTGTCAGTTTCACATTAAATGCAAGAAAGCAGAATCCATTAACCTCCGTCAACAAACAATTGAATTTACATCATTGTACAGCTGACTAACACAATAATGACAATTCTGACAACAGGAAAACTCAGAAGTAGTCGGTTAGGAAGTCTGTGGGAATACGGAATCTGTTATCAGCTGGGTGTTGTTTTCGTTTTATGTAACACTACAGATATATCTTTTGAACTGTGGTGAGAGAAACTTATGCAGTTTATGGCCCATTGGAAAAATGGTTTTGTTGCGTCTTGGTTACCTGATTCAGTCCGATGAGTTTGTCACATTACAAACTATGGCCAACATACGTGATACAAACTTGGGGTATCTGTTTGCAATATGGATCCATATCGTACCATCTTATCTTTATGACCAGAGATAAGATTTATAATCCGGTTGAGTGTACAGTTCTGAGCAGTCGGTAGATAGATGTAGAAAGTCAATTTGAGACAATAATATGCTTCGTGAAAACTTGGAGGTGAATTTCCAACAGTATCACGTACGCACTTCTTCAGCAAATGGAGGACAATTAAATAAATGTGCCTAGGTTACAAAATAAGAAATATGATAACGAAGGGCAATGAAGAGTTACGGAAAGTTGTTACACTAAGTACCAACTGTAAAAAACACTAGCAGTTCAGTTTTGAGTTGAATTCTAAAATAAGATAACTGGGCTTATCTAGACACTGAGCCAAATGTTGACTAGCAGAAGATTATTAAGACCGGGTAGGTGTAAATGAATACGTGTACCGTAAGCCACTGGGAAGTGTTGAAATACACTTAGAGGGATCCGAATGCACAATTTGGTTTTGTCAGATAAGAATTTTGCTGAGAAATGTTCATATGTTTTGAAATGTTAATCAAGGAAGTGTTTGCGGGGAATACCAATGCAACAATGTTTAAGGGATCTGGCAAAATGTACAAAATCATTTGACAACAAACCAGAAAAAAAAAACAAGTGAGTGAAAAATTTCGTGAAGAAACACACAGTCCTTAACAACTCAACTAACCAAGTGGTGAGAAATGAGGACACAAGTTAAACGCTGGTCTTAAGACAAGAACCTTCGGACTTTGGTAATATGTCAGCAAATTAAAGTGATCATGTTATGCTTTTGATCAGAGCACCCCCAAGACATTTGGTAGAAAGCAGTCAAGGTAAACGTTAATTATTAACATGAATGGATTGACACGCATTGATTCGTTGTCATGAGTGAGAACAAAGTGTTAACATACTTGGTTGTGTTCAGAGTCAAACTACGAAATTCTGGCCAAGTTTGTTTGCTGGGATAACCTGTCCAGTAAGACGCGAAAATTAAATCTAGTTCAGTGTGTGTTATCAAACATCGTATCATCTGCATATTTGATTAATAATGAGTGATTGTTTACTGGTAATAATGCAGTATAAAGTGAAGATAAGAAAGAGGAGAGAACTGCAACCTGTAGAACATCAGAGCCATTGATACGTAGCGATGAACCTTGACCGCCGAAATGAGTAAACTGACTTCCGTCTGTGAAGTAATCGTGTGAAGGTTTGACAGCTAAAGTGTGAATTGCAGCTTCTTTGAAAACTTGAAGTAATGTTCCTTTGCCAACGCTTTCAAACACATCGCCATAGTCTAAGAAATCTATAAGAATGTCTGTTGATTTCCAACCAAGGGATGATAGAATGGAAGGAACTAGACAAACGAGGATATTCAATGCTGAGCATAATTTACAATAGGCAAACTGACTGAGATCCATAATGTTCACCTGAGCTTCTACCTGAGCGAGAATGAGTTTTTCGAAAACTTTTAGTGTTACAGATGTGTATGAGATCGGATGGAATTTGTTTGCTCGTTTTTAAGTACAAGTGTAATACGTGTTGTCTTCCAAAAGTCGGCATTTTTGTACTGTCTGTACTGTACTGTACTGTCTGAGTGAATAACTAAGTTACGGGTTGGCAGGAAAATTGCACACAGTCCTTAAAAAAGATTGGTGAAAGGTGCGGGATCCGCCTGGTTTGGTGGAATTTAACGAAATATGTTTTTTGAGAATAGATTAGCTCTCAAACAATGTAGATGAGACAATGGAATGCGAAAATTCTGTAAGAAGCAAGAAGGATATGTTCGTTATCTAGTCAGAATTACAGTTGCATTCTTCGACGTCGACAGCCAGTTTCTTGGAAGGCGTGTTCAATCCACTCAGCCAGGGTTCAGGACATCCTTATCATTCAATATTGTATTAGTGCATATAGAATTCAAGCCATTTAACTCAGATCTGATAAACTTTGAAATATATATGACAAATGATCTTTTGATGTTTAAACTTTCTTCTTCCTTCAGAGTGTCTTCAGCTACGAGAAAGGAAATCTGTTTGTACGAATAAGAACTGTTTCTCAAAAGCAGCCAATATCGAACCAGAAAGTTTTGCAGTATGTTAACTGATCACAAAAGTTGGATGAATCATCCTGAACAGACAAGCTCAAGTCGGATGAAAATACCATTTCTTTAAAAATATTGTAGTTGACGAGAACAAACTGCCGGCGTGTGCTTCTGCAGCCTCCGCAACGAGTTTGTGGCATTTCCAACCCTAAATCATGGGGTGTGACTGTGGACCGCTAAGGAAGGTCTGATTAAGATGTCCATGCAGACGTGTAAGAAATATCACACTGTTATGCAGGCCAACGGTAGTGAGAAAAGTTGTATCAAATCGGTTGAAATCAGTGCATGTGGCAGATGATAGTATGTTCAGAACATCCCAAGGAGTTATTGATATGTAGTCAGTAAACTTGCCAATTTCATTGGCTGGACACCTGAGAGATACCCAAAGTGTAGATGCCACAATTGAACGAACGCCAATTAACAATCTGGGTTTACACTGATCGCTTTCTCAGCTCGCAAAAACCAATTTGGCAAGACGAAGAAGATCATGAATTACCTTAAGCACCATAAGCAAGTAGGTGGTCATAGTTCTAAGCGAGTACAGATAATGTTTGAATCCTCGTTCGTCTGAATGTTTGACAACTGTAACGGTAAGCGAATAAGCCATGAGAAAAGTAATTAAAGCAATTAAACAAGGTCTAGTATTGACCCGGAATCGCCTTACGATCGTAAGATTAATGAAGATTTTGAAAATAACGCAAATCTCACACTGTATTTTTCCCATAAATTTGCTTTCTTATCGCAGTCACTAATTGTCATTTAGTCAGAAAGCTGAAAAACAATGTAGATTCTTTCGAAACGTGAAACAAGACCGGTCGATTTACTTACGCTTTCAAGTTTAGATCCTTCTGCTACTGACCATAGTTGATAAGCAAACATTTTCCCTTCATTCTAGATACTTGTGTAATGAAAACATTATTGCTGACTCAACGAAGCTGGGAGCTTAAGTGCGAGGTTGATAAAAGTTAGTGGATTTGGACTGTTTCAGACTGAACACCGTCCACAATTGGTTACAGACTTCTTACTCAGATAAACCTTCCGGTATGCCGATTTCGGAAGCACGGGTGTTGTTCATTTCGAATCAACTATGTTGGTTCGTTCATACTTGGTGAAAAGCCGATGTGGTAGTATTCAACGTCCAGATTTCGTAAATCTTGGGGTCAGAGTTTATTTTTCAGGCCAGACTACGACGTTCACGTAGCACGCCAACCAACCTTTAACTGTGGGTGAAGTTTGTTGTTGTTGTTGTTGTTGTTGTTGTTGTTGTTGTTGTTGTTGTTGTGGTTGTGGTTGTGGTTGAATCCGATTACGTTTGTGCTTATGTTAACATTGTCACTGCTCTCGTTGACCCGATTCAGTAAGGGGCCAGAAAACTGGATTCTTTTACGTCGTGTGATGCTTTTGCTTTCCAGGGACAGATTGTTTTTAGAACAGCCAGTAAGTTCCACGAACATAAAAATTCATCATTTTCGGCAAATTAACTCTCCCTTATTCTAGAATACTCATTGGAGTTCTTAGTACTCTTTTGTTTACAATTCAATTTTACACCTCTTCTGCTTTATAGGAAAACTGATCGCAGGACAAACTCAAAAAATACGAATCAAATTCACCCCGAAAGACTACACAACTTGTATCATGAAATTAGTGCTGAACGTTTCCCAGTTGAATTTTGTTCCAAAGTGCTGCACGGTTACCGGTCATTCGGAACCCGGTTTGGAAAGGTGAGTCAAATGTAATCATACATTTGTTAGAAGTAAGCGGCATGATAGTCAGAGCGTAGCTATTGGGTATAGTATCCAAATGTAATGAACTGAGCTAAACGATTATGTTCTACAAGGTCTTGAACGTCTGAGGTGATCGATATTGGCATCTACAACAGAAGTTCGAGTATTTTCAGGTAAACGGTTTTTACGGTTAACGTAGATAAAATCGTCTATCTGTGGTGAGATGGCAAATCGGTACTTCTTACTCAGAGGTCGGTTGGTTCCAAAACACATTCCTTCAGTCGTTGGTACACTCACTGTACTATCATCATCATCACCATCATCATCACCGCCACCATCATCACCAGCAGCAGCAGCACTGTTAAACCGCCAAAAGATTCGAATTATGTAGAGGGCAGAAGACCATACGTAAATATATATATATAGTGTTATCTAACGTGGTTCAACAAATACCATAGTAGACAATTTAAATGTACAGTAACTTAGGACCAGGTTTACAAACGCGTATAGCAGTGCAGCGGAAGCGTGACAATTCGTCCAGTTAATTTCAGCGGTGAAATATGTAGTGCGTTACCGTTACACATATAAACAAATGTGGTACATTGTGATAGGAGTCAAATTATAGGTAATGAATTCGGATACAGTTCAGCTGTTTACGGCCGACATAGAGTTTGTGGAAATGTACTAAATAACATATCAAACGGTTGTGAGTAAGAGCAAATGTTGCAAACAGACGAGTCGCATTAAATTAGAAGATAAAGATATACTACTTTAAATCTGTAAGTAGAGTAATGTTGAATGTGAAATTGGGTTTCACAATAAACATCACCATCATCAGCATCATCATCAACATCAACATCATCGTACACAGCAATACATCAGTGGTTCACATTTATGCTTAACTGTCACACGAAAATGAAAGAGAAGAAAAAGAAGCAAATCCTGTATAGGAAGGGAGAAGAAGGGAACGGGAGGGGACCTAATTACTGATTCCCAATTACAGATTCCCCACTAAAGAAGGCAATCAACTGAACGTATCGATTGCGGTGATTGAATTTATTAATACAAGC
>LUCH01002049.1:95269-106056 GCA_013368495.1 Paragonimus heterotremus
GAGGAGACACAGTTACTGTCTGTTAACGCCAATCGATGACCCCTTGACTAGGACTTCTGAGAGCGAAACTCGAGTTTAATGCTCCTCTTCGAAATGGGCCAACTGGAAAGTCTATGGGAATGCGAAAGCTGCGATCAATTGTGGGTGATGTTCAATCTATATGAAAATCAAAATCCCCTACTACTCATCTTGACGTTTGTTTACAAATACAGCCCAGGTCATACTTCATCCCCCGATGGTTTGGAGAAGGGGTCAAGAAGGCTTTGTGTCGTCTGGCCAGAAGAGGCCGTGTATGATGTTCCAACTGATGACGAAAGGGGTCAGACACCCGGCCCAACTTTCGCCCTCTTCTATGTTTATGTACACGTGTGTGTGCGTTGACTTCTTGTGCATTCATACAGGCAACCAAGTAAATAAGTACTTATATATAATGATTCGTGATCGGAGTTGTAAAATGTTTCTTTCCACCATTTATAGATGATTTTACTGAGTTGTTCTAACAACTGTCTGGTGAATGATGACCCCAACTGTTTTTTTCTTTGGTCCCATCTCATCAGACTAGTTGTACTGACCCGGAGTCCACCCGACTACGAGAGGACATGAAGACTAGTGGAATTTCTCTGTCGGCTCCCTCATTTCAATCGTCGGAGGAGGGTCGACCACATCGCCCGGTTCAACAGTTGCTCAATCTCATTACCCTTCAGCCACCATCTTTCCGCACTCAGCGCATCCCAGCCACTGGGTGGATCAAACGCACTGCTATTCTGGATCGGCTACGCCTCGGTGTGACCCGACTCATACTCCGACAACGAGCCTCGAACAGACTGAAAAAACTACGCTGTTTAAAAGAGAAACGTGCATCCTCCAACGCCATCGAGGACGAGTCGCTTTCGAATATTGAAGGTAAGCAGACTTATTCAGTACGTGTGATAAACCGTACATGTGTACCCTCAGATTTTCTATGTTAGAGGTTCATTTGATCAACCATCGAAAAACATGATCAACAGTACTAACGATAGTACATGTCTGACTGATCCAGGTGCTTAACAGATGAGTAGTCGTAAGAAGAAAAGACAAGCCCCAGCTGAGATTTAAAGGACGAGTAAGAGATGGAACTTGATCCTCTATATCTAAGCTCAAATAATCAACATTGGAGTGCCTACGCCTTGTAAATTAGCAAACAACTAACTTGAAGGTAAGTGAACAACATCCGTGCAACTGGCTTCTATGTGGTTTTCATTACCAACCTGTATTAGTTGTCTATACTTCAAAAAAAGATCACTGTTAACACACGGCAACACCCACTTGGCTGCTTCCAGTTGGTTGCCAACTCCCCTATTGTCTCTCACTGGAGGCTTGATGGATCACATGGTTTCCAGTCCGGAATGAACAGAAGTTGTTGGTTCGGTCAAATGCTGAGAATGTCAGGTGATGCGCTAATACGGTGCCACACCGATATGAAGTAAGATACGAGATTGACAAGATATAAGATAGTTCATGTAAAATTAGTTCATTCCTGCCGAGTTAGTCATCATGAATAGCGTTCATCTCTTGGGCTATGGACTGTGTGACTTTAACGAATCAAGTTGTGATCTGCGAGGATGTAATGACTAACCGCATTTAGTGGCTGGAGTGCCTCTGTAATAAAAGCAGTTGTTAATGAGATAGACAATGAAACTGACAAGATGACACTTGTCTTGGACATATCGTCTTACTCACAGGAGTATATATTGGTTACTATTTTGTCTACAATATTTGGGTTCATTATTTGAGTCTGCACTTAGAGATTTAGTGAGCCAACTGCCACCCATACCTTCATTTATTCCGCGGCTGTTTTGCGTGACCGTAAAGTAACATAGCATACATCATATATTGAAGATATGCTGAATGATGAAAGTATTGAAGAGGTTGAAAAAATATTTTATGAACAGAATTTTAAGACATACAGTGATTCAGGTAGCAAATGTTACTGGTTTTCATCCTTGTGTAATACATCCCAACGCCCAGTGAATCAAGTATTGTCGTTGTCCTCTTGTAAACAAGCCATAAAATTGGAAGTGATTTAGTAATGTTGGTTTTGATTCCAACATTTTCATACTTTTAACTAGAACCAAGCATTATCAATCAGGCAGTTATCTTTTTCCTAAACAAAAAAACACAAACAGTGTACAAGCTGAAAGACGATGGTTTGAAGCGAGTAGTGCGTATTTCAACGCTTGAGATATGGGTACAGAGACTGCATTCATCAGAGGTCTACAGAATCTGTCTGTCTACGGGTTACGTTGACAAACTTCGTCAACACTGTGATGGACCCCTCACACGTAGTCGGTGTCTTCCAGACACCTACAATAAAAGTCAATCTACCATTATAGTCTGTAGGGTTGATCAGTTTTTACAGCTTTATGGTAAGACTGCGTGGTGGTGGCCTACATTAATAGATAAATACATTAGTGGTGAGTCAGACTAAGCAGAATTAGACAGAATATTATACACAAAAATCTTGTGTTTATATTCAACCAACGCCAGCGAAACAATATAAATGATCAGCTGCCGTAAACAGACTATCAGTTACTATCAGGATGCCACCTAAGACCGATGTTTTTGTGGATTGTCCTGTCTTATACCATTTAGCGTTCACACAAATAATGGCAGCGTTCAAACAACTGAGCTCAACTGCTAGCAATCTATCGTAAAGCCTGCGTCCAGAGGCAAATGAGATCACATGACCATCAGCACAAGAGAAGAATGCAATCTACCCTCCTCAACTTACGGATAATTACTTTCGTTTCCAGTAGTCGAGTTTAGACCAACAACATGCAAGAAGGTTTGAGGCTATTAAAATGAATATGATTTCGAACTTGAAACGATCTGTTCGCCTCCAGAAGACTTTCACCAATGTGTGTTACTCTCCGTCTTAAAGCCGTGATGAGCTGATCTGGCATAGAAGAGTAGCTTATCAAAGACTTAGATAGTCAAAACGCCAATGATGGATTGCAAATGTCTAAAGAGATAGATTCTACACTGCCAAGCGCTGATCAGACGTCCCCTGGAAGTGGTTACTCCAGAACTACTTACTCCATGAAAAGCATACTGCCGTTTAGAAATGCCGTCGCTAGTTTTTCTTACATCTGCTCATTAACGACTCCTTTCTACAGGAAATGAATGCTGGCATTCCATTATGCAACGAACCTAAGTTTTATTTTGTCTTGCGTTGCAGTGGACATCACCAATTTTAAAATATTAAGCAGGAATCCAGTTTTACTGTGAGTCACTAAACTCTCACCACTCAAACTTTGGTGAACAAATGACGGAACGTTTTCGATGTATTTTGCTCATTCTGCTGTCCAAAGTGTCGGAGGTTCCTTACACTTACGAGAGATGGTATGGAAAGCCGAAACGGTGACCTATGGCCCTCAACCAAAATGGTGACAACGAGGAATGCTGTTAACGACTGAGAGGTCACAGCTAGTTGGAAAAATTCTATTCGATAAAGTGACATTACACTTCCGAATCAGTCCAGAATAGTTTATATCTTTGTGGATACCGTTAAGCTACGAACCCGCTTTCAGTTGTGTATTTATCGGATATTGAGCACAGATGTGATGGTTTTTAACGTGAACCGAACCAGGTTGGTAAGCTGCACAGTTTGGTAGACATTTCGTCAATCAACTTACTGGGAGTATGTACAGGAAGTTAATGTGGAATGCATATCGACCGGTACAACTACGAAACGGGGACTGTAACCTAGATCGTGATGAATATAGTTACTGATTATTAACTAGTCCCTTCGTTACGTCATGGCCAATTAAAACCAAGTTACAGGTTTTTCGAAGTCCAGATTCTTTGAAAGAGTCTCTGTCAGAGTTTTGTTTTCACTTCCATGGAACATCGACACCATGGGGGTGTTGTGTCCTGAAAGGTGTGCACAGGAAGAAGATGCGTGCATGTCTGCGTGGTAGACTCGTTTACATGATTCATCGTTCATGGCGCGCCAAAGCGTCCGTAGACTTGTCCACCACTAAGCCTGGTTGGATTAAATTGCCGTACACGTATCCTTTTTGCTACGGTACAGTTCTATCGATCAACTGTACCTGATTGTCTCAGTACCAATACAACATAGGTGACGGAGACAATGAGCCATGTGTGTAGGAGAAACCCATGAAGTCGTTGATTAAAAAGGGAGCCTTATTGTTCAACTCGCACGTTCCCATGCTCATGTGTGTGAACCGAAATTCAAGTTAACAACACAACGGAGGTTTCCATTCATACGTCGTGTGCAATTCCGTCTGATTTGCGTGTAGCTGACGCTTCCTGTCGTTAGTTTTTGGTCTGCCATTTCTCATCTGTTGGTTTGATTTCGTTCAGCCATGAAATTCCGGTCGCCTGCATTATTCACAATTCACTGGCTTTGGGGTTTTGAGTGTATCTTGCCGCTATGTTGAGATATTCCACAAAGTGTTGGAGTAATCGCGTCTTTGATTTGGTCACCCATTACACTGCGAGTTATGGTCCTGTGTGAATGATCATGTTTATCCTCGTTTGGAGTCTTCAGATAGAGGTGAATACCTGGACGAATACTTTAAGGTTACAGCGTTTATTGTATTGACTGCTCGACCAAAGCATACCTTTGTTCCACGAGGATCCAAACAATTTGAGACTTTGACCTGTGATTCGACAAAAGTGAGATTAAACGTTTACCTGTAAGTGAGAATATGAAAGGTAAATTTCTGTTTCACTATGGTCCAATTCATTCACTGTGAATTTGTCATTGGACCCCATCTAGTTATGCTCTGAAAGATTGGGCGTATGAAATTACAGACTGGTGGTTAAAAGTTCCCAGGGTAATAATCAGAAAACAAGAGTGTTTCAAACAAGTTCGTTTTCGGTTATTTATCATCAGGCTAATTACATAAACATTTGTATGAAACAGAGTTGTCAGGACGAAACCGACAAAAACAAGTAGCTAGTTTGGGTGAGGTCAGACACGTCATCGGCATACACGGAAACAACGTTTTGGTAAGATTGCGTCGCCATTAGGACGCCAATGGAACCATGAGGGTTTGATCGGTTGTGGTGTGTGTCGTTGGCCACGGCAACTTCAATGCGTGAACAAAGCGCTTTTGTGTACACAAGGGTGGATTTCTTAATCGAATTCCAATCGCTTCAGCTGTGGCTAAAATTCGGTATCAGACAGCTTTTGAGCGACTTGCGTTGACTCGATAAGTCGGACGAAACCAGGAGTCCAGGTTGACAGTATGATGTGTATCAACGAAATGTAAAACAATTACACCGTCATCTGCGGTCATCTATCGTGTTCTCATTAGTCATGGGTTCACACAGCAAATCGCACAGAACAACAATCAGTTTTATACGCGGACTGACATGTCTTGTTCATGGGGGTTTAGATAACATTTTTTCATCTATCTTTGGACAGATAAAACAATCAAAGTCTTGTTCTGTATTCAATTGCATCATGGTAGCTTTTGGCAGTGAACTACATCGAGAAGAACGTCTGCCACAACTTCACAGCCAGAGTTATGGTTTCCGGACTTCATACATCTCTCTGTTCCGCTGTAGATGCAGAAAATTTTACGCAGTATGAAAAGTTCATGCTGTTACAACACTAAGGGAAGCTATAAGTACCGTTCTGGTTAAGCCATACTGTAAAACCATCTAAAAGATTATCAGCAAAACAACAACCCCATTCCAAGAAATACGGGTGAAACGGCTGATAAAAACTGAGGAAAGATTACGCATAATAGTACCGAGAGAAAAACTGGAATGAACTATAGTCGGTGGAATCAATTTCATCGGAAAACGAACCACTCTGCTATGCTCACCTACGGATAAAAGAGTTCGATTTTAGGATTTTTGGCTGGAAAGCTGTTTTCAATAATCAGTGTTATAAACTGTTCAACGGACTTTCAAACATAAATTTCTGTTTATAAATAACATCACGTGTACAGTATACGACGGTCAGTTACCATAGATTTTTCGCTTTCTTGACAGAAGCTGTACCAGTTATACCTACAGCAATGTCATTCACAAGCTTATATAAAAACATTTTAGTATTAGGCCTCATATATTGCTAAATTCTTTCGTTTCCGTGGTTAACAGAATCAGTTCCCCTGCTATGAATAGCCATGGCATTGAAAATTACACCATTTCAACAATTTTGATAAAATTTTAGGTCGATATAACTTTCGCGAAGTAACTGTTTTACACAAGTCCACGCACCTTTCAAAATTTTTATAGAATACTTATAAGAATTGAGTATCACGTTCATGAAACAGTTAAAAACTATCAGATGATTTATCTTCCTACCGTAAAGTATACTTACAAAATTTGGTAAAATTGAGTTCACTTGCTCACTCATTCTAAACTGGATCTATCTTCACGTATAAGTAAACTAACCCTCATCGAACTTAATATCAGTCGTCGAGAGCTCTTCGAATTTGTCAACCATAATAAGTTTGACCAGAAACAACGTGGGTTGGACGATAGTCTTCAGGTTTATTGTGCATACCTAGAAAAATTACAAAAAGACATGATAGCAAGATTTTAGCGTCTTTTGATGATGACAATTTTCAACTGGGTGATAAGCCTACTCCCGGATATTAGTTGGAAAAAAGTGGCAAAGATGGGAGAAAGATTTCTGCAGTTGAAGGGTGATTTTAAGATAAGACGGCTGGACATAAAATCATCTTAAGGATTTCGATTTAATTAGACCTCATTTAGATCTGTAGACGTTGTTTTGTTTTGTGTTTGAAGGCTGAATTTCCCTTTATTATCTGTCCAAGATCATTTTTAGTAGAGTTGGGTTTCATTTAACTCGCCTGACTTGTTTTGAAACAAAAATTCAAGTTGTTAAACTTGAGTACCTAGAATTATTAATAGCAGACGGTCATTCTGTCGGTAATAAACTGATAATGATTGAACATCACCCACAATTGATCGCAGCTGTCACATTCCCATAGACTTTCCAGTCGGCCTCTCTCGAAAAGAAGCACTAGACTCGAGTTTCGCTCTCATTAGAGCTCGTCAGTAGTGCATAATCTAGTCACGGTTGGGAATAGAACTGCGGCCAAGCCTTCATGAAGCAACCGTGTTGACCACTGAGCCATTGACCTCACATTAGGCACGACCGAATTATCATATGTGAACACTCAACCACTTTCGATGGGTCATCAACTGGAGTTAACAGACAGTAACTGTGTCTCCACTTGAGGCGATCGGGCAACCTGATCACTACTCACAAGCGAAAGTAGTTGACTGCTCACATATGATAATTCGGTCGTGCCTAATGTGACGTTAATTGCGCATTGGTTAACATGGTTTCCTCATGAACAGCGTGGCCGGAGTTCTAGTCCCGGCAGTGGCGAGGACGTGCACCACTGATGAGCTCTAATGAGGGCGAAACTCGAGTCTAGTGCTTTTTTTCGAGAGAGGCCGACTGGAAAGTCTATGGGAATGTGACAGCTGCGATCAATTGTGGGTGATGTTCAATTTGAAGAAAGCTGTTCTTGATGAAATGGTTTGTTCACAAAATCACGGTGTATGCCCGGTGGTTTGATGTACTACGTGAAAACGTTTGCCTCGGCACCTCTGAACAGGTTCGCAGGTACCTTCTTAACTGACATGTTCAGCATTAATTCTCTGAAGGAAAAAGTTGGTCAGAACCTTAGTTGGCAGTACTGTTGACCTAGTCTTTGTGAGGGAGCGCGATATAAATTTGCAAATTTGACCTCATAGACAGCGCGTTACACAGCACTTGTGAATGAGGTGTTACTGATTGTCTTGTGGGTCACATTCTTAAAGCCAATGATCAAGGAGACGGTGAGGATTCGACGTAGATCAGCTTTTGCTTGATTAAGACCTTTTACTATAAAATTCCTTCCATTATCATGGATGGCAGATTATCTGCCATTAAAACATAGCCACCTGGTCTAGTGTTTTTTACCGAGTTATTCTGATTAGGTATATACCACTAAAGTGAATAAGGAAGCTGTAACATGACGGAGGCGTAATGCCAATGTTGTTTCTGATTTATGATTAGATGGGATGAGATTTGAATATCACAAACTGTTTTGAAAGAGTATCAACCATACACAGGTATCCCGTGCATCTACCTGACAGAGTTCGAAGTTCGTTGTGAAAAGGTCACAAGTCTGAATTATGGTGTTCTCATAGTTGTCTGATAAGTTTGGCACCGGTCAGCGTGAAGTTTGAATTTGGGATATTTCTGAGGGTTTTGCTTTGTGACACTATTCTTTTCTTACAGTAAACCGAGTTAGTCTAAAAGAGATTGGTTGTATTTTGCTCGCCGTCTTTATGTCTACGCGTGAGTGGGTGATGAAAAATGATCCACTCTAAACAGAACAAACACCGTGATATTTTGGTGATTAAAATTTGGGATATAGTGTGCTTTTCATGAAATGACTTTGGAGTTGCTTGGCTAGGTTTCATTGGTCTACGTGATTTGACAGTACACTGTTAGTGGGTGAGTTTTACTGTCCTGTCTAGCTGAGGGATTATTCATTCGACTTAACGTGTTAATCAAGTGTCACACACCAGCCCTCTGATGTAGGGAGATACTGATGTAATCAACCAGTTGCCGTGGTATTGAAACTGTTCCGATGTGTGCCCACGTGAAGTTCGTTCACCTCATTGTTTTATTACCGAGTATTAAACCAACAATACTGAATAGTTTATGTATTAGATTGATAAGAACAAGCGACATCTTTGCACCCTGTAGTAGTGCTTTTTTATTGCAATGATGAGCTGGATAAATGGACTACAAGTCTTCAAACTCCAGTTGGCTGTTAACGTAATCCTTCTAACGGTAATCAATATCAGATCATTTACAGGTGTAAAAAACGCAACGTTTAGCTGCAAACGGCAAGTGCATCCGGCGAAATTTGTTAACTCATACATATTCTTCTGTTCAGGTAGACCAGTTCCATATGGAAGTCGACCTAAATGCTATGGTATTTCTGTGGAATAGATTATCTTATTCCAGCTCACATTTTTGAATGTCCACCAAAATCACATAACCTGATTAGAGTAAATAAACACTAGTGGTGAAAGTCAACCTTTAACCCCACCGCATGTCTCACTTTTCCACTTCAAGCAATCCATATACCAGAAGATATTGCTAAAAAGATTGGTGATCCGTTATTGGCCACAGTCAGTCAGAATGAAAGCGCTTGTCGTATACCAGATTGTTGGATCGAACGGACATTAGATACAACGTCTTCCAAAACGGGACTTAACTCCCAACAGAATTCGGTGTTTGTGGATAGTTTGACATCAGAAGAATCTCCCTTGCAAGCGTTGCAACTAACTGCTGCATTTGTAAATGGTCAAGACAAACCCTGGCCCGTGTTTGACCTTTCTCCACCATGGGAATGGAAACTGTCCGGCTGTGAGAAATTCGATCCGATTGAGGCACGTGAACTGGCCTACTGGACAGTAGACGAAGCGGAGCTTCAAGCACTAACTGTGTTGCCTTTCCTGGTGCGTCTGTATTTGTACGGATAGAAAAAAAATAAGATGTTTCTCATGGGGGCTGTAAATGACCACTTCATAACCATTATAACCATTATAAAATAACGATAATGTTTGAATATAATCCAGTTTTACTAGATTACTGTGTAGTCCATTCTTTCTAACTAAACGTCCTCTTCTGGAACCAAACAAGAAGCCAGGATAAACCTTATTCGTTCTGTTTTTTGTAGCCAGTCTCCTCAGATGTATTATTTTATTTTCATTTTTCCTATAACTAAAGCGTCTCGTTTTCACGTAAATAAACAGTGTATCATGACGAACACGAATTCATGAGGTTCATTACGCGTAGCTTGGCTGGAATGACCCAAATGAACCATTTGTTCACGAGTCAATGTTAGACACATATCACGCAGAATAGACTGATGAAGTGTTTCGAGGTGGATGAATCAATACACTATGTTTTACCTCAGCTTGAAATCACTCGAAAGCGACACTGCGCTTACTGATGTCAAGTTCTCTTGTTACCACCTCTGTGTAATGTAAAAAGGAAGGCGTCCCTGTATTTCCGACTGATCAGTCTGGTCATGAGCCCTTGATGGTAACTTATGATCGAACCGAATACACCAGCAAATTATATCATTAGGCGTTGAATTCTCGCCATTGTCGAAACCTAACAGAGGCTTACTTCTTATATGAAAGCAACGAATACACAATACCATAACAATGAGCTATTCATACAGGAGACTACAAATGTTCAACGTTTTATTATACTACTTGACTTAAATAACCACTGTAAACACACCCTCCCTCGTTTTTTACCGATGTATCTAAGCCTAACTATTCATCATTCTTGTCGTCCAAAATCATAGCCATGAAGGTGACACGATAATCATGATTTCTTTTCTCTCTGTGAAATTTTCAAGGCCTCAACTATCTGTAGCGTCATTATTTGTGTATTCAAAAGTACCGGCTGCTTGCCGTTTCCGTTTTTCACACTATGATCCACATCTGTAACCGTATGCTGAAACAGTTACTAGGTGGATTCATCGTACCTGTGTATGTACATGATTGGTTTGAAGTACTCACGTGAGTAACTTTTGTTTTACTCCATTTTGAGGTGCAGCGAACAGCAACCCAATTTTAATCTGACAAATGTAAAATTAAAAAACAATCACACCGGTTGTTTTACGTTCTCGTTTGACAGAGCCTGGTGGGCAACGAATGATTGCTTGATTTGGCGATCACTGAGTGGCAGCTAATCCACTGTCTATTAGACTCAG
>LUCH01002050.1:0-16208 GCA_013368495.1 Paragonimus heterotremus
AGGGCGACCTGGTCTATAATGCGTGACGACCGATGCAGTATGGAATTATTTGTATTGTGATTTTTCATGGTTGTATGTGCGCTGATATACCGCCAGAACGCCCAGACCTAGACAGGAGAACGGTTAGGGTTCTCAACCAAAGCCTTTGGCTCACAAGTCTCTACCGCAAAGCAGGTGATGGGTGGCAGTGTACCAGGACAGGTACTTTTTCCAGAAAAGATGTCAGTCTTTTTCCAACCCCAAACCTGGAGGACCAGAAGATTGTGGTTCGTCAGACCATTATATAACGTCCTGTCTGGCGTGAGTTACTGTCGATGTGATCGGCACACCACGTTACGGTTTAGTCTCGTTTCGACGGAGTTATGACTTCTTCCAACTAACGTTTGTTCCGATTTTTGCATCAGACTCGTTATCCCTTGAACTGTTTGTTGAGTTGCGAGGTGTTTACTTCTCACTGTTTCTTCAGTGCAGGAGCCTGTCTGTTCTGATGTTCGCTCTTTTTTACGCTCATGAAACCACCACATTGTTACCTTTAGGCGACTTGAAAGAGATAAAGGCATGGCTGTGATTGTTCTGAGCTGATCATTAATAAACCCTAGTCATGAGTTGTATTTTTGTTTGGACAACAGTTATCATTATCTTGGTTAAACATAACCGCAGAAGGATGGTGCCCTATTTGTGTTTCAATAATCAAAATGTGACATTCAGTTTCCGACGAAGAGTCGTCGGTTGTGTGGCAATTAAGCATAAGTGTGAACCACTGATTTGTTTCTGTCTATGATGATGATGATCATTCCAAAGCTTAATGTAGCTTGCGCACATTTTCTGCGTCCAGTCGTAGTTGAAATCAAACACTAACATCACTTTAGCTGTGATCCCAGACTAGGTATTTCTTTCACTGCCAAGCACGTTAAAGTTTTACGTCCTTGGCTCCTGATGAGAACTTCCGTCTATTGCCTAGTAGGTCGTGGCATTTACGCAGAGATTTCAGGTGGATGACTTAACCTTACCTCCTTTCGCGGCCAAAATGACTGACAGAGAGTAGCAGTTGTCACAATCCTCCCACCAGTTTCCTTGACTGACACCTCTCGTTTCAGACCCAATTTCGTGAACTGAAGATAAACAGTAAATATTGAAGCTCTCAATCTTTAAACATTTCGACAAACTGATCAGGTTGTTCGGATGAACGCCTACTTGAGCTTAGAGGTCGATGTGTACTGTTTCCAAAACTTACGTTTACCATCTTAACAATATTATTCACTTGGACTTGCTCTTGAGGTGATTCCTTTGCATGATGAAGCAGAAGTGGGGATTGCAGTGAGCTCTAAAACAAACCAAAGCGTACTCGATTGAAATAGAGTACTTCTTTGGAAGTCTCTCAACGCGGACGTTTCATATGATCTGAAAGACAAGTATCTAGAAGATGACAATAATTTATTCCGTGATACTCTCTTCGATCAGCATAATTGTGCTCGATGGTCATATGAGCACACAAATATGCCATCTTACCCACGGTCACTGCCACCGGTCAGGCTGGAGTAGATATAGTCCTCAACATGACGACTGCAGCCGCATTGGTAGGTTGGATTCCTGTTAACAATAATAGACTGTGCCGTTCCGTCCGCTTGGCAGGTTCTGTTAAGCTAGATCTAGACTCCAAGTCTTCTGAACTCTTGAAGCGATCTAATTGCGAAAAGTCTTTACTTCGGCTGGATTCGAATCAACAACAAAAACAGTATGCCCACGTGCGACAAGTACTCTATCAGTTAAGCTACGAAACTACGCCTGAGGCTCAGGAATTTCACATCTGTGCCTAGTTACTCCACTCACCTCCCATGTTTTCTATGGAATCCACCAGATGATCCGGTTGATTGACTGCCTAAGCAGGATTTCTCAATCAGTTCACGCTAGAATCTACCAACGCCAGAAATGATTTCATTTTGTCTGTTCATGCTCCAACTGATTACACTGACGTTGGTGTCAAGAATGCCCTTCTCTCAGATCCGGCCCCCTTCTCAGGTCGACTCATAGCTCTGATATAGACATTCAGGATAGTCATGTGAACCCTCAGGTTGTCCTGGTTAGCTCGAGGCTCGATTAAGTTGCATGTTTGGGATAGCATCACATCGTTCGGATAACAGTGAGCGGGTGTTGCAACTGTGCGCTGAGCATAAGCTATTTTTAGCCGGCACTAGTTTTAGTCGTCGTGTGCGTCATTGTTATACTTACCACCCTTCTTCTCGGAAATAGACTTGATCTCAGTTAGGTCACATAATTGTTAGTTATGGATAGCTGGGCTTCATTTAGGATTGTCGTTCTTACGGGAGCACATACTTGGATTCAGATCATATGTCGGCACGTTGTCGTTTTGCTTTTGCTTTTGTTGGGCGACGCTCACCGACCGCCTTGAATGGTTTTCGAAAAACTGTCAATGCATTACTACTGCAATATGTGACAGTGCAAGCTCAACAGTTGTAGTCTCGAATATCCAAACCTCACGCGCCATTCAGAGAGCAGGTATTTTTGCGTGCGACAGCCGTTGGTGAGTTAAACAAGCAGTTGATTTAAGGGAGTTAACACACAAAACACTTCTCAAGTAAGTTTATCTAACAAATTGAAGATGGATATCCGTGAGAAGGTGATCCAGATCAACCCTATGTCAGGGAAGCTATAAGGTAGTCAGACGTTTGTCATTCAGGATAAATCCTGCGTCTGCTCTGTTACTGCCGCAGATTTGCGCTGTATTACTCTGGTCGGTAGATGCGTGACTATCCATGAAAACTTAGGTGGTAACTAATCTGCTGCAGCGTTCAAGTTGGGTTTGTGTCACGAACTTTGAGCAGGAACGCTAACGGTCTCTTAGTTCCCTTCACTTATGCCTGAATTTGTGGATTAATTGATTTAATGTTTCGGAGGTTTCAACTGTCTTCTTTTGTATATCACAGGATTTGATTGCTTTGTACAGTGAATGTTTTATTTTCGTCCCAAAGCAAGCTGTAACCTGTTAGATTTTTCGTTGCGCAATTTCTCAGATCCAGAAGGTCTCGTTCTGGTTTTTGTGGAAACTAAACGTGGTGCCGATCTATTGGCTAAGTTCCTCAGTCAGTTATCGTTCCCGGTGGCTTCAATTCACGGTGATCGTCCACAGTCTGATCGAGAACGCGCTTTGGCTTCTTTCCGAGAGGGCGTCACCCCCATTTTGATCGCCACCGCTGTTGCCGCTCGAGGTTTGGACATCCCGAATGTGAAGGTAAGCCTGTCTCAACTTTGTTTGTTTTTCTTCACGCTCGTTGTTCCGTTCTTATGCTATACTTGAGGATCATACGCCGCTCAGTGATTTCAGGCATCTGTTTTATATGCTACTGTCGGAATTTTATTGGAATTCTCAATTTTGGTGAGGTTCTAGATGTTCCGCTACCCGAGTTAACTTCAGTTTGCAGAAATGAAGGCACCATTTTGATGAAGTTACTTTTCGCATATCACATGGTTCATCCTGAATTCGTGCTACCTGACTATAACCGGACCACATGTGCTTCGGTATGTGTCACACGACAGTAGACTATGCGTTTAGATGGGCGCTTGACATGACATTGTGTATTTGTCTAAGGTCAAAGACACTGATGTCTAAACGAGACAGGAATACCGGTAAATATCTGCTGATCACTTTCCGGGTGCTAACGGTTTGCTTGGTGTATCTATCGGACGTTGGTTGTGCAGTTAGAAGACACCTCATATAAGATGAACTCTCGGTTGATTCAGGTTTGATTACCCCCGTCTCCAAGTTCATCGGTAGTTTTATCGATTAACAAACTTCTTATCAATGGTAGTTCGTAGATTTAGATTGGTTCAAATTGAACACCATCCATACTTGATCGTAGCCTTCGCACTCTGACAAATCTTTCGGCTAGCTCACTTCGGATGGAAAAAACTTATCCTCATCCGAAGGCTTCAATGACCTACAGTCTCCGGGGCAGAGCTGTCAGCTGTTTGACCAAGACTAGGCCGTATTCAATGGAAAGTGTAGGTGGGAGTTCATCTGGGCCTGGTATCTGTGGCATTTCAGGAATTTGATATCAAATGTGACTCCTGTTTCAGAGGGCGAAGAAATGCCAATAGACCAATGAGCACAAAGGAGCCCAAAGAAACGATCAACCGCGCTGGTGGCTAGTTGAACTACTGTTGGGAATGCTCAACCTATCGCCCTATGGGTCGTTGCAGGTTATGAGTAGGCTCACCATTGTTTCCACAAATAACTGCGCTCACTCTGGCGTGTGGTACATGTGTCCAATGTGTTTCAAAGTCGTCCGGCGGATTGGATCCCAAACTAAAATCAGGTGCGTACTGGTTGGTGTAATGCGCTTGTGTTCCTGCCAGTTTAGGTGTCAGTTTGTGTGTTGACGACGAAGTGGCTTCCTACTGGCACATACCGGTGCACGACTGGAATCCATTCAGGTTTCTTCAGATTGACTTTACAATCTTGAAAACGGTCACGCCACCGATAGCTGACGGTTGTGTACGATTGACCCGGTGGTAGAGGTCGTCAGGTAGTAGTACATTGATGCCTCGAACGCCAAAAATTAGTACTTGTCAGAAATAGACCGTTATCAGTGCATAATTGCAACAAACGTTCACAGTTGTCTGTTTGACGAGTACCGTGGGTGTGTGGACCACCTAGGTCACGGTTATCAGCACTTGAGTGTTCAGGTCTCTAGCCATTAGTACAATGTCCATGCGCCGTGCGTTGTTCGAAAGCTTAGTGGGTTGGTGAAAGGAATCGTCTTTGATTGCATCTGGACCACATTTTGTGAGGAGCATATGTCATAGCAACAAATAGACGAGTCTGACAGTGCATAGATGGCTATTGACGGGTCTCCACTTAAGCAGCGGCCTTTTTGCCTAAGTGCTTATGATAATTCCAACGCTGGTTTATCCAGTGGTTTGAGTCTCAGGGTCTCCGGATAAGCGCATATTTTATATTCATTGTGAAACATCCAATGGAGGTTGAGGTTGCAGTGAATCGTGCTCGAATCTTGAACTGGTTTCATTGCGGTCTCAGATACCGATGGCAAGGATCTCCGAAGTACGTGCAAGAGCTGTCTTATCTATCTTCTTGCATAAATGTTCGAACGTTGATATGATCAGTCTGAGTTTTGTTCGTGGGACAAGTAGACGGTTATATCCGTCAATCAAAGATGCCACCTCGGTTTTTTACACACCGTCCTTCTGTTTGTGACTTCGTATGCGGTTGATGATCAAAGCAGGTTTTTCGTAGGTGTAGGTGAACGAGATTTAGGCTTACCGAGTCAAGAAAAGTTGAGAAAATGAGACTGAATCGGTGTGACAGGTTTTGTCAAGCGAGCAATGCCGGCCGCCAAAACGGCGGCCAAAGATCTTCAGTATGAGCAAAGATACAATCTTCATTATCAGTGTAGGTTTACTTGTTCACCATTGTAAGTGAAGAATACTTATCTTTTGCCTAGACCGAATTAGGTTATTACTCTGTTATTTAAACGCTCTCGTTACCGGATGTAATAACTTTCTATCAACCGGCTCCGTTGTGATATGCACGACGCTTGAACACTTTGTAGTAGGTTGTTGGTCGTGAATCACTTCTGGAACTGAAACTTCGGTTGCCCATACTCATTCAATGAGGTGAGACCAATGTTTGCGTTGATTATATGATCAATGATGATCGGTATGAGGCTGAGAGCCTAGGTTTCTCAGGTTGGTAGAATTCTTCCCCTGATATCACGTGGGCGTCAATGTTTCTGATAGTCGGTAATTGACAAACTATTTCAACGTCGCAGTTGGTAAACTCATCACTAGAGTAGAAGCAATGCGACAACACAAAATAAGACCGTATTGTTTCCCCTTGCTTGATAGGTAGTAGGGAATTTTTGGTTGATATGATGTGAACATCATTCACTGTTGGTTGCGGCCCTTAGACTTTTCAGTCAGCACTACTCATAAACGAATATGGCTGTGCGTTTGCCTATAGTGATTCATTCGCACCTAATGTGAAGTTAATGGCGTGGTAGCCAACACGGTTGTCTCAGAATAGTGTGGTCAGAATTCAGCTTCCAGCCATGGCACCATTGATGACCTCTAGCAAAAGCGAGGCTCGATTGTAGTTATCTTTTTTAGAAACGGATCAGCTGGAATGTCTATGGAATGCGTGATCTGCCGTCAATTGAGAATGATAGTCATTTCAGATATGAGTCTGACAGTTCCCCGAATCTTATTCTACAGGGGACACCGATTACAATTGGCGATAGGTTATTGCAATAGACCCTCTCTCTGACAGAAAAAAATGTCTACCGGATGTTTTGGATTCTGTCTTCTACAAGTTTTTATTATGAACACGTAGCCTAATTGGTTGTGTGTGTTAAGAACTCTTCTGGCGACACTTCAGAAAACAGTAAAGGTTGAGTTGAAGTCTCTGCAGAATGTTTGATTCTCCAGTGTGTAAAGATCCCGAATTTCGAAACAAGTCCCAAGTTCAATTTTCATCGCAGATGGATGCGTGCGCTCCAATATGTTTGTCTTTCTTAAGACTAGAGTGAACTATTTAACTAATGTCTTCGTGCAACATATGCTGCAATACGAGGAAACGTTCTTTTCATGACAACCAACACAGTTAATGCTTTCTTACTTATCCTTCTGTTCCGATATGAGATAGGAAAGTTGAATAATAGCCTTATTCCTAAATGGTTTATAAAGTTCATCATGACAACACGTCTGTTTGTGCATTGTGTGTTACGAGTTCGTTGGCGGAACTGCCATCGATAGTCATCGTTATTTCGAAGACACCACTGACCATACCTTGTTTGCTCTGAGATCAGCTTCCAAGCCTTCTGTATAGAAAAGAGAGACATGAATTTCATCCCGATAAATCATTAATTTGTATTAAACCTAATAGTGGTCTTGGGACTGATTCGTGTGGCACACCTGCTGAGATGGGTGTGACAGAACAGAAGTCAGAGTCAACTTTGATCTGCAAGGCTCTGTCGTAAGGAAATGAAGTTTATGTCGTACGCCTCCATTTTTTACACAGGTGGGCTATGTAACACCTTAGTCGAAGAAAAGGGTCTAATGTTAGACTACAATCTCTAGCGTCCTTCGGGATTTCCATAAAAAGGGATATGTTAATTACACGAGACCAGTTTGCTAGGAATCGGTGCTGATGTACCGAGAAGAGATCATTATCAAAAGGGTGTTTTAACTTAGTCGCTTGAAAAGACGACCTGATATCTCGCACGAGGTGCTCGTCGAGCTTATTGGTAGATGATCGACAAGAGAGTCCTGATCTCTGAATTCTGGACTGTGAATAACCGTGGCTGCTGTCGGTTTCAGGAGAGTGATGCCATCGATGAGAGTTGATTTGTAAAGTATGAAATGATTTGGCAAGTACACAGGCATCCCTCAGTATTTTTGGATGGATATTCTCCGGGTCAACAGACCCGGAAAAGCTGGACTTAGAAAACAAGATATGTACGTCGTACACTGAGAATTATGCGAATAAGAGAGTTTACAGTTATTCCCGTACAGCTAGACACTGAGAGGAAGGTGTGCCTGACTTGTAAACTGTAACGTATTGATTCTCAAGTTCACTAGCAGTGATATTGATTTCAATAATGATTTCGCCGTTCGATCGATGCACTGAGAAAGTCGAAGGTGAATTCTTACAACAGTAACACGTGTTCGCTTTCCACAAACTACTAACGCATGGTGATATCAGCCCTAATGTCGTAATTGAACCTGATACTTCGGACTGCAGGATAGATACAATGATCTTGCGTCTCTCCCGCCATCGCTTGCCATTTTCTGGTCAATATCTGGGCAATCGGACACATTTTCCCACTTGTTTGCAGAGTTGGAGCGATTTTCACATAATACTGATTCCAAACGGCGGACTTATCTCTGTTGCTCGCCCGTCAGCTGTTCTGAATACTGGAAAAAATTTCCCTCTCCGAAGTCGCAACTCTCAATCAAGGATGAAGCACAGTTTGATTATCTACTGAACCAGTAGACCCGGGACTCACTGGCTTCCTTACTTCATTATATCCCCTCTTCGTTTGATAAACGATGTGTTGCCGTCCAATTCTTTTTTTAATATTTTAACAGTGTAGTTTACACGCTCGATCAGAGCATCTTCCTTAATCTTCTTCAGTCTAACTTTCTCAATTCTACTCATTTAGGATCTACCAGAGACTATATCAGCTATTGAGTTCAGTACACTTCTGTGTTTGATCGCATCTTGTCCTGGTTTTTCAACAAACACTGTGTCCTCCTGATTGCCACGCTATTTCTGTAGCTTTATCTTTATATTTACTAGACTTTTCTACATCTGTGGAAATGTTTCTATTCCTTGGGTACCACGAGTCAAATTTCCGGCGGCCTCGGGTCGATCAGACAGTATTGATATGCGGTTACCTGAATCATTCAGTTATGTGGATTGTGGGCGGCATTCGTAAGAGACCTGGTGATATCTGTGTGATCTAAGTAAGGAGGAATTTAAGTTTTAGAGGCTGTGCGCTATACACAATGCCTAATGCTTTCAGGTGTGGTTCAGCAAAATTGAACGGAACATGGAGCATGCTGTTGTTTCGATTTACTGGCCGACTAGAGGTTCACTTACCCTAGACTTGACGATTCCATTTCTTTCAGATACAGTTCACTCAGCGTTTGTTGAGTGTTTCCGTTTGTGGTTTGGTTATTGTTACTTCGTTCATCAACACTTAAAAACCAACTGGCCGTAAATAAATTCATTCAGTGAAATGTTAGACAACCTCAAGTATCCTGTGTCTTCAGTGAAGCTAAGGATATTCGTTTCCTAAGCGCAGAACTGTTGACGAAATACGGGAGTGACAACCCACTTTTGCTGTTCATCGCTGAAGGTTTTCTGCGCGTCGTTTTAAAAGCTCCATAATGGCTTGTGATCTGCTCATCCGCGATTGGCAGTCACGTTTTTGGACTCACAAAGGGTCTTTGTGACACAGAACTGGAGGAGGAATCCGCGAAACTTGAACGAGTTTTTGTTGCGCATAAGGCTGTTCAAGTACTAAAACGACGTGGCTGATATGAAAAAATGCCTTATTTGCTTCTGACTGGGTGCTAGAACTTCTATCACATTGTCAACAAACTTCTGGAGGAATCTCCATAGAGGTGTGGATTTGTTCGCACTGTTGTTTGATTCAATGCTGCATTGACTTGCAAAAACAGCTACAACAGACAAGTTGAAAATGCCACAGTTAAGTGGTTTATACTGTGCATGGATGTTCCCCGGTTTGTGCTACCATCGTCAATCTGAAGTAGGGAGTTTCAGTTGTTATCCCCGATCTTACCCTTCTGTCGTAACTTGGGTATACGGCCTACAAGCCTGTAAACAGACAACAGAATAACGGTTATTGAAACGGTAGATAATGGAACGACGTTCAGCGGTAATGCACAGCTGATTACGAGGTATGCACGATTAGTACGTATCCTCCCGGCCAACCCAACCACCCAATGCTAACGAATGAACACAGAGAAAAGACGGGTGTCCGGATAGAGCTACTTTGTCACTCAATCCAAAGACAACGCGGTCCCAAACTAGACCACATTTAAGGGGTTTGTGACCAATCAGAAAACAAGGATGTAAGTGGACCAGACCAAGATCCAGACAGTACAATGATGTCCCACTTAAAGGACGAGCGTGTGGGCGGGGTGCCAGAAATCGGCACAAAGGCTGAGAACGCGCGTGAAGGGTGAAGTGGCACGTGACCGTGCCGACTATGAAGGTCATTTCGAGCAGAATGAGATGGGCCTTTCTAAAGGCAAGTAAAAACGGTATTTTCGGGGAATTGGGTTCTTCCCCGACAAATTCATATGCGCTACTGGGACCGGCGAACCTATTGGCACTCCGTTCTTTTCCGTATTCTTATTCAGGAGAGGATAAATCACTTCTTCGTTTAGTATGTTATTTTTTTCCGCTGTCACCTATATGCCTCATTAAATGGGGGTTTTCGTTGATAGTGATTTAATAGACCAAAATAACCACGAACCGGCTGTCATTTGTTGATCGGAAAAGCATGAATATGCTTTTCCACCACCACAATATTTCCAGTGCAAGACCTAGGCTTGCTCACTATTACTGATAAGCTGTATCTGCTTAGGCGAGTATGAGTTGATCGTCATTGTTATAACCTCATCAACCGTGCGGAATCCGAACACAAGGTGTGAGAGCGTACAATGGATTTCTCCTGCCCAAATCGAATGTTAATCACAGATGTGACCAGTCTGACAATCAACCGATCAGAAAGCAGAAACTTATTGATCCAATTTGGTCAGATTACCAACGGTTGGTAAGACCAACAAACAGATGATAGCATAAGTGGATTACTGAGCCGGAGGTGTGAGTATTCCAACTCTCGGCGGAATACCTCAACGTGGCAACGTGGCAAGTCCAGAAGCCCACAACGATCGGATCGCGGACAACACGGGCGACCGGACGGGTCATCGGTCAACGAGATCGGACCAACGGACGAGGAATGGCAGGTGGAAAATCCCCGACCGAAGACGTCGGTCACACACACACGAACCGGACAGAATTGCTCACGACGTGTGACCGGAAATCTGATTCATAAACTCGAGCGCGCGTGTAGCATGGCAGTTGGTGAGTTGGATAATAAAAATTGTGCTGGACGACTTCTCGCTACAGTAGAATAAAAATGCATCAGCCATCTACAGCAGTAGGAACGCGGTCGCAGCATCTCACTTGTCAACGTAAACGAGTTAGTCACATGTTAGAAGCATGCTTTCCGCGGTTAGTAGTTAAATATCTGATTGGTTGACAAACACGATAAGATCTACGAAGATCATATGTGTCTGAGGTGACCAGAGGTGTTTGGTATGTTGGTGTTAACGAGACTGTATCTAGTCAATCGGTGGTTGATTGTTGGACAACTGATGAATAATGGAGAATTTTGGTTTTCATACAGATTGAACATCATCCACAGTTGATCGTAGCTGTCGCATTCCCATAGGCTTTCTCGCCAGCTTCTTGAAAAGAGGCACTAGACTCGGGTTTCGCTCTCATTAGAGCTTGTCAGTAGCACACATCCTTGCAACGGCCGGGACTAGAACTCTGGCCACGCTTTCATGAGGCAACCGTGTTGACCACTTGTTTCTTAGGAACCGAATGGATATCGGTTTTAATTAATCTCCTATGAATATTGACAAACTTCTAGGGGGTATTTACCCGACGTGTGCTGCTGTGTTTGCCCGATCGCCTCGAGAGGAGACACAATAACTGTCCCGGCCGCGGCAAGGATATGCACTACAGACGAGCAATGGGAGAGATACTCGAGTCTGGTGCTTATTTTCGAAAGGGGCCGACTGGAAAGTCTATGGGGATGTGACAGCTGCGATCAATTGTGGGTGATGTTCAATCTGTGTGAAAATCAAAATCCCCTACTACTACTCATCAGTATTCAAATACCGCTCAACAAGTCAATGGTTTCTGTGATTTCAACTTAGAGAGAAGTCCTAGTCGATGGGTCATCGATTGGAGTTAACAGACAGTAATTGTGTCTCCTCTCGAGGCGATCGGGCAACTTGATCATTACTCACAAGCAAAAGTAGTTGGGTGTTCACATATGATAATCCGGTCGTGCCTAATGTGAGGTCAGTGGCTTAGTGGTAAACATGGTTGCCTCATGAACAACGTGTCCGTCGTTCAAGTCCCGGCAGTGGCGATGATATGCACTGCTGGCGAGCTCTAATGAGAGCGAAACTCGAATCTAGTGTTTCTTTTCGAAAGGGACCGACTGGAAAGTCTATGAGAATGTGACAGCTGCGATCAATTGTGGGTGATGTTCAATCCATTTGATTGTTTGACCGTTGGTTATCTTGGCTATCACCTGTTCTTGTTCTCAAGTGATTTACGTGACATACCTAGATGAGGTGCCCAATTCTAACTCAGTTGACAACGTTACCTTTACGACTGACAATCAGGCCTGGTAGCCAAACTTCCCCAGTGTGATGGGTATTCCGCACGTAGACTGCATCTCAAGGTCAGAAATATCTGGGGTATCCCCCATGACACCCACTGATCTACCATTCTATCAGTCTATTCCTCTCCGTTGGAATAATTTTTGGCCGTACAGCATCGATTGGAATTCTTAGCGATCGTCCGAGAAATGCTTCAGCTGATGACTGTTGTTTCAATATCGTTGAGTTCGCTGTTGAACGGTAGGCCCTCAGGAAAGCGTTAATCACTTCCTCTTCTTTTCCTTCTTCCAATCTCTTGAACGTATCCACGAATCTGTTCACATGACCATTAGATTGTGAGTGATTAACGGGCGTGAGTACATGATGAATGCCGTTACTGACACAGTATGCTCGAAATTCCACTGAATTGAACTGTGGTCCATTGTTCGTCCCTGAAACTTCCGGAACACCACGTCGAGCGAATAATCGTCGAAGATGATAAATGGTTGTTGACGTTGTGACCATTCGCACGGAAAAAAAATTCTGACCGCTTTGAATACGCATCACCCTTAATAAATAGGAGAGTCCTTTTGACGGGCCTGCGTAATCGAGGTAAACCAGGGACCGTGGTTTGTCAACATTGGGCCATGGGTGTAGTTCGGATTTAACGGGCATTTTGCCAGCATTGCACAATTTTTGCAAGCTGGAGGCAAATTTTCAGTTTGACTGTCGATTCCTAGCCAATAAACGTAACTGCAAGCCACCGATTTCATGTTGCTAATATCAAGATGATCCGAGTGTAACTGCTCTGTTGCACGCTGCTGTAAAACTACTGGAATCACTACACGATCTGCTAACATCAAACATCCGTTAGTCACGATGAGTAAATCCTTACTACGGAAAAGTTGTTTCAACTTCTCATCTATTGAACCAGTTGGCAAACCATTCTGGAGGCACAGCGTGGCCTACTGTAACAAAGCATCCTTCTCTGTTTCCTCTGTCACCATTTTGGCAGTTACTTGTAGACTTCGGAGCGAGTCTAAAAAAAATCTGTGAACGTCATCTTTTGCTGATATTGATGGAATGACTGGGTCCTCAGCAGTCCTTGTGACCGTCTCTTTTGCTATAAGACGAGATAATACATCTGCGTGTCCAAAGCTCTGTCTCTTCTTGAATTCAATCTCAAAGTTGTATTCCAGTAACATCGTCGCACCTCGTTGTAATCGATTGACAGTGTAAACCCTAGTACATTTTTTGCATCAGAAATTGACAGAAGAGGCTTCTGATCTGTGTATAATGTAAACTTCCGTGGGTGCAGCATTCTGTGGAATTTTTTGACTGCAAATATGAGCGCTAGCCCCTTTTTCCGTTTGACTGTAGTTCTCCTCAGTCGAATTTGGTATACGTGAAACTGCTTTTTGTGAACCATTAGGAAATTTGTGCAGAACAACTGTCCCAGTGCCGTATCTTGGTGTACCCACAGCAACAGTTCTGGGTCGTAATGAGTTAAAGGGAAATTGGATGCCAAAATTTGCTTGATAAGTACGAATGAATACTGGTAGATTTCTGACCACAGCCATGGACAATTCCTCGTAAGAAGGTGATTCAGTGGTGCGCGAACATCGTGCATATGAGGTACAAAATTATTGTAATAGTTTACCAGGCCTAGGAACGATCGGAGAGCAGTCTTATCGGTTGACGGGGGCATTCCTGTTATAGCTTTTGTCTTCTCTGAGTCAGGCCTACGATCTTCCTGGTCAATAACGAAACCTAGGTATTAAATACTTACCATGAAGAGGGAGCATTTGTTGCGTTTAACGCGGAAACCATGCTCTCTAATACGTTTAAAAACCGAAGCCAGATGCGACTGATGACAGTGGTAATGTCGTCCAAGTAAGCAATTGCACACATCAAACATCGTGTCCATGATTTGCTGAAAGATAAGTGGGGCACACTTCACACCAAATGGCAGGCGGTTGTTCCGGTACAGTCCGCGATATGTGCTAACTGTTATAAACTGCTTACTGCATGTGTCAACCTCTACTCGTAGTTAGGTCTCAGAAAAATAAATATTGAAGAAGACATCACCATCGTTGAGATTTTCCTACAGGTCATCGGAAGCAGGCAGCGGATACTGTTGAGTCTCCAATGCTTCGTTTAGACCAGTTGTGAAGTCACCGCATAATCTTAGCGAATTATTTGTCCTTTCTTCTGTTTTCAAGGATGGCGGGGAGAGGTTGATATCAGAACTGACGAAACTCCTGCAGGTGATTTGCGAGACTGAAGTGGTTGGTGCCTGTCAACAGTAATCCCCGTTTTCAAAAAGGGGTCCCCGAATTCTGTGACAACCAGAGACATCAGTCTTGTGTCTGTTGCGTCCAAGTTACTCACTGGTTTCCTATTACTTTGGTTCACTAAGCCCAGAGAAAGTCAGACACGCGAAAAACAGGCGGGATTTCTATCCGGTCGAGGGTGCATTGATCACATTTTTACCTTGCGACGGATCTTGGAACATCGGCACTCTTATGGACAACCGACAGTCGTGGTCTTTTTGGACCAGAATGTCAGCGAGAATAGCAAAGGTAAGTGTTGCCTTTGCCAGCCTGCGTCATCCGTAGTGTCGAAAAGACGCTCGATTATCGCTGAAAAGAAGAGTATCTAATGCTTATGTACGTTCTGTTTTGTACTACGATTCGGAAAAGCAGGCTGTTTGCAACGACGATGTCAACCGACTTGCTGTGTTTGACCATCTTTATCTCCACCACTTAGCCCACACTAAGTGGACTGATAGCCTGGGCAGTGCAGCTGTTGATTCCGGTTAGACTCAATGGAAGTTGTGTTCGGATCAGTACAAGTGAAATTGAGAGTCCGATGACGAAACGTCTACCTGGGGACCCGAACCACCGGCCCTCCATACCCCATGTAGCAACGCTACCACCAGGCTGCCCATCCACGACTGGTAGCGTGCACCACGCCAGTCAAAATATCGTACTGTAGGTCCTGTATACATGTCCCCATGTATAGATTACATCAAATACTGGCCGAACATTTCCTACATTGTTACACGTAACCCACTCTACATCGACACCACGAACTCTCACTTGAACTCTTCCTTCGTTTATTTTGTACCACCTCATTGGACTGTTTATGCTACCGTATTGTTGGTTGATATTTGCTGACGGTTAAATTCCGTGCTCTGAGTTCACGTGGTTGTAAGTTGTATAATTTGCTAACCGTTATTTATTTATGCACAGAACCAGTTTTATCCGAGCGAACCTTCAACATTCCAATTTGTTCTACCCCGAATCAAGAGGTTTACAGCTGCTCCGATAGACTGCGTATAGCCGTGGATCCTGACTGATTCTACATCGGCCGTTCGCTTATCCCAGAACGCTCGGGAAACACGGTCAATTGGTCAGCTGATCACGTTGCACAGCTTGCTGTGGTTGAGTCAGGTACTCCATATGTCAACTGAGCGTTTACCTTACCGGGTCTTATATATTGAGGTCACCTACAGTTGAGTGAAACCGCGTAGTGGCCAAGCAACGATGTGGCCACGAAATATGAGGACTCTTACTGTTCCATTGAGCAAAGTGGGTAGGTGTCGTCTGCCTGGATGGGGTCCTCGTGATCACTCGAATCGCTGGTTAGAAACGCTATCCGAGATGGCGGTGTGCCACAGTCAATAGCGTACCTCCATCGACACCGTTTTTAATTCTTCCCATGAGGCTTCTTTCATTATTTTTCAATCTTCTTAGTAGCGTTTTCTTCTAGGATATTCCACGTCACTATTGAGGTGGGCGACAATCCGAGTCACAGTACCTTCTGGTCAGGCTCTTGGCTGCTGTGATGATGATGGTTCGTCTGCACGTGTGCCGGTCTGTGTATAAATAATTCCATGTTTTCTCTGAGATGAGTGTAGTATCAGAGACCGTATCCACTTCTAGGCACACCTTCGTACCATTCAGTGAAACCTCAACATACTTTCTGTTACATGGAATATCACCTTCGAATACAGTGAAGACAACGTTAGGTCGACGTCTTTCTGAGCCCTCGGATAAGTCTCTGGAGTTAGATGTGAGAGGAGACATTCCTGATGACAGTTCATATAACAGGTTTAGGAGAGATGTCCATAAGAAATTGAAGCGTAATCTAATCGCCGATCGTCAGGCTCGGTTATTGAAGAAAGTTAAGGGAGTGAAAACCGCTTTTGCCTCAGGGAACACCGGTGAACTCCC
>LUCH01002050.1:17878-54188 GCA_013368495.1 Paragonimus heterotremus
ATCGTTCACGAAGGGGTTGGCCAGTGTAGATCGGGTTCGTCTTCCGGGCTGGGGACTTCGCGACTCGCTGAGCCGGTGGCTAGAGACGTTAGGTGAGATGGTGGCTGATGGAGTTCAGTGGCGTGAATGTTGTCGTTGTCTGGCCGAGTTGTCTGTGAAATGAGTGCACTTAGTGACGCGGTGCAGTGAAAACCGTAAGGAAGCTGTCTCGCTGATGACGCCTTACCTTCACTTATAGCTCGGTTGTTTGTTTGCAATGTGTAGACAGCTTGATGTTGTCTGTTTGAATATAGACGTAGATATTCTTGTGGTTAGGTCCCCTCCCCTCTCCCTTTTTTCTTCTCTGTTCCTAAACAGGGTTTGCTTTTTCTTCTTCGTGGTTGTGTGTCAGTTAAGCATCAGTGAGAACCACTGATGTGTTGCTGTCTGTAATTCGAATGACTGAACTCTAGCTTCCTCTTTACCGGAGCTTGTTGATAGTCTGCATTCTTGGTGTAGTAAAGTTCGTCGGTTCAACGATGTTCTGATCTTGCTAAGGTCCATCCGATGGTGGAATTGCGTCCACGATTGCTGCATCATGACAACCCTCCTTCGTACGAATCAAAACTCATTATCGGTCTTGTAACCGATTCGTTCAACAGGCTTGTTATTTATCCCATGTCACTCTTCGCGATTTCTCCCTTTCCAAAAGCACTTTAAAAAAGTACTATGTAACGGACTTAATTTAGAAGTCTTATTTCTTTGCGTTGTTTGAGCGGAACTCTACACATTTAATAAACGCAATTTTGAGAAGTTTTTTAGTGTCTTAATTCGTCTTCCCAAAATGTGTATCGACATTAGTGGAAACGGTATCAAAATGGGATGAAAAGTGGAAGATTCGTTTCGAGAACGTTTTCATAGTTTTCCGAGTTTTTACTGAATGAAAGTCAGAAGATATCTCAAACATGTCGTCCGTCAGTTTACGGCTGTGACGAGGCTCTCGACGCTAGTTGTTGAGATTCTGAGACAGGTCTTCTTGAGTTATAATTTGTGAAGGGAGGTAAGACTCTTTTCGCAAAATATGACTGGGAGTGGCGAACTCTCGAAAACGTCACAGTGTGCAGAATCAGTACACTGCATTCGCACGTGAAGTAGCCTTCAACCCTAAGATACGACAGTCGCTTTTCTGTCGTTGTCGGTAAAGTGACCCCGTTCCTACACGATTGATGTTAAGATTTATCTTCTACTTGAATGTGTTGCTCAGCGCTAGAACCTGCTGATAGTGTCTTCAGGCAACTTCTAGCCGATCGTTTGCACGGCTTTCATATCAAGTACCCACATTGGTTGACACTTTCTTAGAGTACACCGTGGTTTTCCTGTATACAATCCCTACTTATTGTTTTCTGTGTTTCATTGACTAGTTTCGTTCTGAGATATTCATAGATGCTTGTACGAAACCCGCATCTACATTACCATTCACTTCATCGAACAGAGCTGAACTTTGTCAGGCTCCTAATCTGGATCACTATCATTCGAGAAAATGGTTACTCACATCTTTGATTTTACTTTCCATAGTTGATACCACCATCACAGATCTGTTTGGAGTTTCAACGTACAATGTGACAGAAATCTTTGTCTGCTTTTTTCTCTGAATGTACGGTGTTGTTCGGTGGTGAAGCTGATCTCCAGACATTCTCACCTAGCTTCCTCCTTCATTTTTATTGGTTCATTTGTTTAGCATGTGATCAACTTCGATTTACCGTCAGATATCGAAGAATATGTACATCGCATCGGTCGCACCGGTCGCATGGGTCAGCCAGGTTCAGCAACTTCGTTTTTTTCCGAACGAAATCAAAACGTTGTTCGCGATCTTGTCGAGTTGCTTCGAGAATCTAAACAAAACGTTCCGGCCTGGTTAGAAGCACGTTTGTCTTACTCCAGTGGGAGCGATCTACGTCGAGCCAAGGGGGGTAACTACACTAAACGGTGAGTTATAAAGTTTGCTTTCTGATGCTGGTCTGCTCCGGACTCGCTTACCGCTTCCGAAAGCTGGCGGCTAAGGTCTCCGACCTTTACACAATAGAGTTTTTGCTACTGTGCGATGTATTGATTCACGTGTGGGGATTAAATACTATCAACCTACTCATACTGAGATAATAACTATCGTGGTTGAACTCTCAGTTGTGCGGTCGGTAGTTGACGTCGCTACCATTGAAATACCGCGATCTCCTAAGAGGTTATCGCTAAGTCAGATATTCAAAACGTTAATGGTTTATTCGCATCACATTATCAGTATTGGATTGATTTGTTTTATCGGTAACGAACAAACATTTAGCGTTGTTTACTTTTGCCAGTATTTTTTCGTTTTTTATCTGTAACATGCAAATCTCAGAGTTTCACTCAGTATGCATTGAGCTCTACCATTTACCTTCGCTTTTCTTCCATTCAGGCGAGGTAACTACACTTCAACAGATTACCGCCAGAACAGCACCCGTGGAACCAGCTACGTCAGCGCTGTTCCTATGACGAATAACAATACCAGCACTTTGCCTAACGGCGGGTTTGGTCTTTTGGGCAATTGTTCCGTTCCGCTTGCACTCAGCAATGGTGCCAGATTTCCTCCGGCTACGGGCTACAATTCATCCTACCAACCTATTGGACAACAATCAAATCGAATGATGTATCGGAGTGGCCCAGGCTATATAAGCAGAGGAACTCCGTTCAGCGGGAGTTTGGAGCAGCAGACACCTCAAGCTTTGGCACAACCGATGCCGCTGTTCCAGACCCAACCAAGGCCGCAGCATCCACACCCGACGGCGTTGTTGCCTCCAGGTCCACATTCAGCTGCTGCAGTGCACCAATTCTTTGCGGCCGCAGCTGCTGCTGGTCTTCATCCGGCACCAACTAACGTGGGAACCTCCAACGGTCAACCGGGTACGGTGTCCACTGCGGGCTATACCACTCACCTCCCACCTGGCACCGGAGCCACTTATCCTACTGGTGCCTACCAGACGTTTCATCCTGCCACAATGTTTTCTACCTCAAATCCCGTCTCAGCACATCCAGTCTCTTCTCACGGAAGAGACGGCACCGCCACAATGATGTTCCAACCGTCCGCTGGTATCTATCACGCTGGCGTTTCTGGGACTCTGGGCAACACGACACCAACTTACAGCTCTGCAAATTCTGCCGGGCAACATGCTATGCAACCTCAGGCCCATCCAGCAGCTGCCCTAATTCCCAGCAATTTTGTATCCTACTATAGTCAGCATGCGTTTGGTCCAAGTGCCAACAACCCTCAACGCCACTCACCTCACCAACAACAACAGCAAGCCGCCGTAGCTACAGCCATGGCAGTTGCGATGGCCATGTCAAATGGACCTCAACCAACCGGGGCAACCAGTATGGATCCGTCAGGCCAACTCAGTTTGCAAGCACTTCAGAATGAAGGCGTGCTGCCCGTTGAATCTACCACTGCCTCTAGCCCTTCTGCCGGGTCCTCGAAAGCAGCGGGAACTGTGATCCAACCAACGATCTATAGGGCAAACGGTGTTGGAGATTGGTGGGCTACACCTGTCCCTCCTACTTAGTCTCACAGCGTGTGATGTGTGTCTGGCATCACATTCGCGTCATATTTTACATCATTAACCACTGTTAACCATGCACTTATTCGATTTTCATGTTGTCTCTAATCCTTTAGTTCTCTGCATCACCCACTACTCTTGTTTTTGAACCAGCCGTTCACACGTTAGCTTATACACTTTTTTTGCGCTAGAAAATGTTTCTGTCATATTAGCTTGCTATACTCATAGTTTACGACAAAACAAGCTTTATACCTCTGTTCACACAATACTTATCTTTTACTGTGTGTGATTCCTCATGCATCTTGGATAGTCATTACTCAACAATTGCCCGTTTCCTTTGCCGTGTTGTTCACATAGTTCACTAGTTCTCAGTTTGTCCTTTGTCTCATTCAGCATCTACCTACGTGTATGTTGACATTTCGTTCTCTGTGTTCGTTTGCGAACTACCTGCGTACGTGAAGCTTCATCATGTCTTTGCCAAAGCCATCGCATCGTTTTTGTTGTGCAGTTTGATGCACTACCCACTTGCTTTCAGCTCTCGGAAGTTCCTAGTCACGCGAATGTTCTGGCCTCTGTTGCTTTGGGCCTGGGCCTCCATCACTTCGTTCTTCGAGCATCATCATCATCTCGTTGCGTGTCTTCCTTTCTTTTTTCATACTATTTCTGCACCTCGGATTTATGTCCGGCACTCATTGATTGAATGAGATTGTGGTTCTCTCATCTGATCGCCTGTTGTTCCTGCCTCAGGCGCTCACTTTACTACGATCTAGTTAAGATCATGTTGAACCGGTTCTCACCTTCAGACGTTTGTTTCCGCTTAAAATCGTAGGTTTTACGCCTGTATTTTGCGTTTTCACCGATTACTTGATTCCCGTGTTATTATTCACAGTTCTACTGATTGCCTATCTGTTTGAACGCGTAGGCATCGGTGTTCAGGCGTTTTTTATTTTTTTCTTGAATCGTTTTTTTCCGGACGTCCTTCGAGATTCGTGTGATCCACCAGTGTTAGCGCCACTAACATCATATGTTCATTGGAGAGTTTTCTTGTGTCGCCTTTCTCTGTTGCACGTGGTCACCTGTTGGCTAAGCGCTTCCTATGTCCCGTGAACCAAACAACAGAAAACGTTTTCCAACTCGATCGAGAGTCAGACCGTTATTTTGCTATTGTCAGAATCTTTTTATCTTCGGTCACTCGCCACTCTCAGGGTCTATTATCACACATGCACTCACAATTGCAATCATGTGAACTTTACCACACTACGTGCATTTCTGTTGCGATCTGGTTTTTGGCCCCGTGTGTCTGCTGCCACTCATACCACTTCGATCACCATTTGATTTGATTGCTTTATCCGCTCGTGTTGACTTCGACGCTGCGGTCAGTTGATTTCGGTGGTTAGCCTCTTCATTGGCTTACACGTTCATGTGTTTTGTACCCGTCAATCCGCTGTTTTTCATAATACCGAATTTCATACTAATGTTCACAGCGCACTGTATCCACGGACAATGAAGATCAGGCTGTTTTTGTGCGTGTGTGGGTATGTGTTGATCCATGTCTCCCCTCGGCGTCCCCTTTCGTTTTTCTTCAGCTCTTTCCTCCTCTTTCATTTTCCGGACTCAGCTCCTTTATCATTCGTCTTCTCACCTCCTGCGTACACGATATGCCTTCGTTTCTGGCCCAGGCATACGATGAGTTGATGCTACCTGGTCGCGTTATTGTCTAGTTTTTGAACGAAAACTAATGAGATGCTTATCTTCAACCGTTCTGTGGTGCTCAAACTGTTATCAGTGATCTAAACGCACAAACGTGGTCTTTGTGTTTAATGTGTTATGTTCATTTTCTGATTTTGTCGGTTGGATTGGGAATTACCATAAGCTTGGATTAAAGTTTTGGTTGCACTTTCAGTGAGCAATAATATGCGCAACCCTGACCTATCACAGTTTTACGCCATCATACTGTTGTTTCAGCGAGTAGTGTTGAACTAAAAAGGTGCGACGAGGTTTAACAATATTTTATATATTTCTCGCAATGATTGTGAGTATTGATGCACACATTCCTGTCAAGTTTAGTCTGATACCAACCATGATGTTTGGAAAAAATATGGAAGCTTGGCATTCGATCTGATTTCTGACATCGAATAGAAGCAGCGGTCAATATGATGCACTTAACTAAATGTTGCAGAATGGAGTGGACAGCGATATGGAAGTATCCGTTGAATGAAGTGCGTTGCACACCTCGGTGAAAATGTTTTCGAGTCAATGCCGGACTTTCATTGCATGTTGATCAAACAGCGGATGGTTGCAGTTGGTTTCCTTTTGGAGGCTACGTCATGGTCATTGGATATTCCACGTCTGCTGTATTGCTGGTTTTCGTGATGCGCCTTGTTGGACAGTCGCCGTCTCAGCGGCTAGTATCTGAATGTCCCCGCGTGATGTTTTTTTTTTCGACGTTCCGGCCAGTTTTATTCGATGGGAGTACACGATACTCAGGTTGTAATTTGTTAAAATGTGGGGGATTCGAATCTTTATATGTTGTCCATGAAGTTTAATCCCACACTTTTGAGTGTTTCAGAAACAATCACGAAACGACCTACGCTATTTTCCAGAATATCCGTAACGCCATTTCACTCAGTAGTGGCAAAAAAACACCGACGATCTTTGGACTGCTCGACTTATGCTCCCACCACGTGAGAACCCATCAAAGCATGAACAGTGTCCATCGGAGCGCAAATCAGCCGCTCGATCGTTGTGCGTTTTGTGGGGGCTGCTTCTTATGTGGCGTCTCGTGATTTGTGATATGAGATGGATTAAAGAAGATGAGGGTCCCCGAATATACCTCTGTTTTGTATCAACCCACTATTGGGCATCGTGCCGCATGAACGTTTAGCGAGATCCACTTACAGACGTCTGACCTGTTGATGTAGTGGGGTCGGTTGACGAATTTGTGCCGGAGTGGTTTGTAACCCAGTTAGTGTATCCTTGTTCGGCAATTCCGATACGTCAGACAGTTAACTGAATGGGAACCGTTCTGCTCGGCCTGTCGAATCAAGCTGCTTGTAGGTTCCCACCTCGATTATGATCTCGCTCCTCTTTCACTCAATTGCCACTGTACACTTGGTCTTGGGATATCAGGGATCAAGTGTGTATACGAAGCCGTTAACTGTAATCGGGATATGGTACTCTTAGAAGTGCGGACAGTTTCGTGTCCCGTAAGAATTCTGTTGATTGGTTCTGTTGTAGCGAAGAGTCGTTCAATAAAACAAGATGTTTGTTGTTCATTTCAGACGTTCTGGTACTGTGCGTGCGCCCGCGTTTGTGAACTGGAATTGCAGTCTACAACGCGGCTGTGTTTTCATTTAAAAATCTTGTACCCGGTTCTGCCAGTTTGTTGACGTTTACCGTCGTCGATTCTCGCCCGTTGGGCCGAATTCGTTCGGTCTTTCGTGTTGTTTATGATCTGCTCGTCACGGACCTTGAACGTACCTCAACTGCGTGGAGATGTTCCAATGAATGTTGGAATGATTGCGTATTCAACGTGGTCACTCATCGCACTATAACAGAAGGTCGCTTGCCGCTGATCGATATGCCATTTGAAGTCTGTTGTACGTCACCTGTCGTCCCCTGGTCAAAAGAATTACTCGTTTAAAGGTTTCTACAAGGTGTTTGATTGCGGATAACTCAGTAAGGTTTGAGGTGTATTGCGCATTATCTTTATGACTTTTGAAATGGATGCGACTTTGTTTTGCGCTCCACCGTCGCTTGCTACTGTTTTGGTTGCCAAATTGACTGTTGCGCGTTTGGATTTTGTGCTGCACGCCTGTTGGAGCTCGGGCCGTTTGGGGTATTGGTCAAAACTCATGTAGAAATGTAAATCTTTAAATAACCCAGTGTTTACATAACCCAAGGCGTCGTGTTTGTTCTACTGGGTCCTTTGCTGGTGACCAGTAAATGGATTCCATTGTCTGTGGCTTTGCAATCTCCGAACAAACTGCACGATTTTTCGATGTGATGCCTGATCACAAAACAATTCCGAGCCAGGGCTTTCATCCAAGCATAGTGTGGGTGATGGATATCCAGTCGTTTGAAGATTGTTACACTGATGTGCTTCAATAAGCGCTCAAGAATGGGCAGTTTGTGGTATTTACATTGAGGTCAGTTACTATTTGCTAGTTGGATAATTTGTAAACTCCGGGTACGTCTGTAATAACAAAACCTGAACTAAGATGGTTTTGACTGATTTACTTGACATAGCACAAACTTTTACAGTATCTATCACAGAACGCTCTGTTTTCGCTTCTCTGGTAGTCGAGAACAGATATCTGGTCTGAATTCCATATTCAAAATGTGTTGTGTCAGTATCATGCGTGAGGAGAGTGATGGTCCATGGTTGTGAACGATCAGCAATGCGTGTTATGCTTTTCTTCAACTGAAACTGCGTGCCGAAGAGTTGTGATCGGCTGTCTAGATAATTTTCACCATACATTTTGTTTGCGTGCGCCAATGCTAGCTCGTTCTTTTCCGATTATTCACGATAATAACCTATTACTAGGACGGTGATAGCTTCACCGATACCGTGATTAGAGACATCCACTGTTACCACCGCAGTTAATTTGTTGCGGTGTAAGATGTTGATTGACTAACAGTTGACTGGCAACAAATGGACTAGGTCTAGCTTACTGTCTGTATGTAGAACGAGCACATGGGCCTTCTAAGCTGATGGCAAGACGCCACAGTGGCTGATCATGTCCAAGAACGAACATGAAGTTGAAAGTTCACATTCTGTATGGTGGCTGTGTTCTCTTGCTCTGTATGTCTAATATAGTTATCGAATGAAGTCTCATGCAGACTTCAAACGTGCGCCCGAATTTTAAGTCAGACTGGTTAGGCTAGGCGATTATTCAGGCCTTACTCAGGCTTGGAATAAAAGTGTCTAATTAAGCGGCCACGTTGGGAATCTCACTGATGGTTGTATTCATTGCTGGGGCAAGTTTAACGCCAAAAGGTAACGGACTATTTTTCAGGCACATCGTGTTTTAGTTGACGGTACCCAACATTACAGACCCTTCCGAAACCACCGATTGTAGGCGTGCTTCGGTTTGTTTAATTTTGGTGAGACACTAATTTGTTTTATAGTTTAGTTTACCGAAAAGATCAGCGTATAGACGTGTGATATTGTTATCTTTCTGTACGGTCGCAACTGGTTTTGTCTACGCCAAAAAATCCAATGGCCGTGCGGCTTCCGTATTGATCGGCCTCCCCCTTCGTGAAACGACCGCACGGTACATGGGCAGAATATCTGGAAACGTCGGACTTCAGTCGAAAGGTAAATGGTTGTGGCTACCTGTCTGGCGAATTTTTAACACCAGGTTAACTCGTCACCGAATTTATTGAAGTGCCTGTTTGATAACGGCAACCATCTGAGAGTCATGCATTTTGGTGGACACATAAGAGTTTGTCCCAAAATGAACAACTGGGATATCCTACTGATTAAGTTTGTCATTTCAATCAATACCAAAAAGTTCTAAATGGTTCCCGATCGACAGTTTTTACTTGAAAATGATTGTTGCTTAGATAGTGAATGCTGTTGTGGGACGGGTATTACTAACTGATGCGTTATCTGTGCAAGTTTCCGCTACGTCCGTTTGTAACTTACGGTTGTGTGTGATCGCATATTTAGTGGAGCCTTGTAGGTAAATCTTTAGTTAATTTTGTGGCGTAAATTCACCATTCATATACAGTTCAACTGTCAGAAAGTGTTCTGACTCGATTTTGATGTTTCTGGCACAGGCGGACAACCACTAGTAGCACGTATCCATTAACAACTGAAAGCTACTTGATCACTTTTACTAGTTTGATTTACGTGAGTCAAAGAAATTGTCACTCACCACGACGCCAGCAGGCGGAAAGTGGTCGACGATATGTTGGTCAATTGACTGCCTCTTGCTTGATGACTTTCTGTGGAGTGTGTGCACACTGGATGACCCAGTACCACCTGCGTACTGTCAGTCATGTTCATGTTGGTCCTCGTCTCGCGAGTCGTGTACATTCCACTTTTGTAGATCAACCACCAAACTATACTACTCGTAAGTGATCAGGTGGATGCAATTGTCGGAATAAGTACAGGAATCCTTGAAGAATGATCAAGTAAGAAATGTTTTTCTGCGTACAAAGTTGGATTGACACATGTTTCATCCTGACGCTGTGATTCTCTGCAACTGAGTGTTTACGTTTGTTACGTCGTCAGGTGTGGGACAGACGTCTTAGTTCGCTGAACAAACCATTCTTCTGTCGTTCACAGCAGCTAGCGCGACGATCGGAGTTTAATGTGAAGGCTTTATGATCGCAACCACCTTAAGATAAGGAGATGTCCGAGAGTGTACTCAAAGTAGCTGGAGTCTCGACTATCTTGACAAAGTCTACGACTCCACGAACACTTTAAGGGCAGGGTAAGAACGCTTCGAAGGGTGGCGAACAGGTCCCACGAGGTTGAAATGGGCCATTGCGAAACAGACACCGGGTTCCGCAGCCAGCTGACTCTCAGGATGCGGTTTGGTTGTTCAAAGATGCCCGGCTTGACCGTGAAGATGATACCATCGTTTACGATATAACTGACCTTAAGGCGTCTTTAAGAGGCCTGCTAGGGTTGGACGGGTTTGGAGCAACGCATGCTGATAGACCGATTCGTAGGTGGAATGCCACCCGCGTCATCATTATGACGTTTGAAAGAGTTGGCTGATGCAGTTCGTTAATTGACGTTCGATGGCTGCGGTCATACTTTTCACCTTTGAGCCGTGTCCCTGGGTACTATAGCTCGGGCTGCCACTGGTTCTGATATTGGTCGAAAGAGTAATAAAGTATTCAATAAGTGCAAATTCTAGAAGGCAAAAAGTAGGGTGGATAGAAAAGACTCGCAGCCAAATGTGCTACAATAATAGGGAGTCCGGACAGTGGCGAAGGGTTTGCTTGTTTGGCAAGAAACGACAGTATGTAAGTGAGCTTTTTTTGTGTTTGTTTTTGTTTGAGGTTGGCAGTCCGGTGATAGGTGCGATCGATGAGACTGCATTTTTGAGCTGTATTAGAAATCACTGGAAACTGTGAGTGCCATCTGGTTGATGGTGCGATTTCAGTAATTTCCGTAAGGCCAGCGATAAACTTTCGGTTGTGTGAAATGGTCCACTAAGTATTGAACAGACTTACGCCCGTGGTTGATGGGTCGGTAGGATACTAAGTACGAATCGATATTCGTGTCATCGGACCATCGTCTGCGGCTTCGTCCTGTTCATACCAGATTATACTAGAAACTGATTTCCTTGGTCGTTCTAAATCCGTGATTGATGTGAACTGCAGCAAGCTTGTAAGAAAAAAAACGAAATGGTTCTGTTAGTAGGGAAGCACGAACAGAACCTGAACGGACGGAAGTAAACGCGCTTAGATTAATTCTCACTTGTGATAGCTGGCCATTGATATAAGTGATTCACTACCATCTCAGACGTTTAAAATTATTCCGAACAGTTCAAACAGGAAGTCACCACGGAGCTGATGGGATTTCCACCGTTCAATCCCAGAAGAATTCCGTTACTATCATTGGATGAAACAGAATGGCGGATGAGACGAAGCATACAACTGACTTTTCGGGTGCCCTGCAGAAGACCGTGCAAGCGAACTCTCGACTCAGCGACCGTCAATTAGAACTGGTGAAACAAGTTAGTCGTACTGTTCCATCACATGTTCAGTTAGAGAGAGATCAGGCCATTATCGAGAAAGCTGTTGACGATTGCGTTAGTTCCGCTTTCCATGTCGGATGGGACTCTTGGATAAGATCTCGGTTAACCTGGCCTTTACAGCCGTCTGAACAAGGTTTTCCGAGCGGTTTATGTGAACTATCAAAGGCTTACCCGTCTTTCACTGATCGTGAAAGGCAAATCAAGCTTATAACAAAATCCAACGGTTGGCGATGAAAGTATAACCAACTCTGAAGTTGCGACCATCTAGGGGGAACGTCGCGGTTACAATTGATGTTGGCTACTTGTAAATTGGGGCCATACTGCAGCAATATAAAGGCGCCATGAAATGCGTCGACCGGATTTTAACGCCGACCCGGAACTACTCTCACACTACAGAAAAGTGTTTGGTGATTGTTTGGGCCTTTGAACAATAGGCCATGATTTCTGGGCCGACGTATTTAGTCGGAGGGTGATCGCAAACCACTGGGACTGACTAACTCGGCGAAGGATCCTCGAGAAAAGCCTGCTTGTTGGGCCTTGCCGTTATGGGAGTTTGACTTTTTAATTCGACACGGGTCCAGAGGCGAGGACTACATTCTTGATTCACCTTCTGGCACATATAGGAGTCCCTCAAAATGGTCGTTGGATTCAGTAGCATTGGAGGGAATCACGATTCAGGAAGGCTACAAGCCGCGGAACATTGGTGTGCGAGATGACTGATCAACTTTTGACGGAGTTCAGCTTCTGAAATGTGATGGAAACCGGGAGCTGGGAACATTCATGGCACGTTGCTCAGACATGCTGCCAAACTGCTGAAATTTTAATCTGCCAACCGCGAGACTGAATAAGCCTGTTGATATTACCGGTGAGTTGGAGACAACTGTGAAGAGATGTCCTGGGCAGTTTCATACAGGGCGTCTTCTCACTCTTGACATGCTGAAGCAAAGGGCTCACTGGCCGGGAACGAAAGATACTGCCACTAAACGCGTACTAGCTTGCTGCTAACATCGGATCCTGAAGGAAAGGAACCATCCGAAGAAACACCTCACTCAGCGATCCAACCCAGTGGCATTTAGAGTTTGACATCATGGCCTCTCCCCGCGAACCATGTACGCTAATTAATACTTCCTCGCTATGACAGGACAATTTGCAAGACGAACAGGGATAGTGGCCTTTCTTGATAAGCACAAACTCTGTGCAGGGCTGAGAGGACTGTTGACTGTTAACAATCCCCATTTCTAAAGTTACTGTTTCCAGAACTGTTTACGGCTACTAGTGGTCAATCATATCACGTGCACTCAAACGGCATGACTGAAAGAAGCAATTACACGATAGGGAAAGCTGGAAACTAAAAGGGGAGCTGGGGAGAGATGCTGTCACTGATTTTGCTAATACATCGCTCCTCAACGCAGACACAACTAAGGATTCACTGTTCGATCTGATGTGTGGATAATCGCCATGACTGCTAGTTGATCAAGAGACTAACTTGTTGCGGGTCCAGTGTATGAATGCACGTGAGTCACTAGAGGCGTGGAGGCTGGCCATCTAAGACGTCACATATCCAGTGTGGGCTGCCATGGAACAATTAACCCCAGTGTGATCTTATCGATACGCTGCGCTCGTACCTTGACTGTAATTCGCAAACTAGGAATAAGCATTTGTTGGAGTCAGACTATGAGTCAAGAGCAAGTGCGAAATGTGATACGTGATTCTCCTGATGCTACATTGGGTTATACCGCTTGTTACTGATTTATTTTGGAAAAGTACGGTATACGGAGGTTCCGAGTAATTTCGCTTGTGAGTACTTATTGTGAACGCTGTTTTTTGTAACCCATCTGAGTTCTTCAGCCCCCAGCGACATTGTTACTGTCACCACACTGCTATCACCAAATTATACGCGACATCAGCTCATCCAAAATGTTAGCTGAATAACTTTACTCGTTTAAGTGATCTATTTTTACTCCCTCCGTTAGGATGCGCACAGTCAATGAACACTGTCGATGACCGCAAACTAGCCGCATCAGAGTTTAACCAATATAGTATAAGTATGCGTGATTATGTTAGCGTCCTTATATTGTATCCTGTGACATGTAATCAAGAGAGGCTAGAACAAAATGTCCGTGTCTGAGTATGACGCTGCTCCACGTCGGCCGAAGATGTATTTCCCTTAGCCTAATTCAATGAAGAATGTACCATTGCGACCAAGTTTAGGTACGACGTATCAGTGGCTCCTAAGCTTTTTAAGCCTCCTTTCTCTTCGGCCGCTTAAATATGGTGCCATCGCCCCCCCCCCATTTTTCTAAACGCAATGTCATCGCTATCTTCACTTAGCGTACGTTAAAATGACAATTAAGAACGTTCAGTCTAATACAATATGAAGCTACATTTACGTTCACCCGTCAGTGCGATGGTTGTGCAGAATGTCAGTTTATCTACGCCACATTGTGTCATTCGAACGAATTATCTGATCCCCGTTTGGAGGTGCTCCTGTGTAAACTCTCCTGCCTAATTTCACATGAACACTAGCTTACATCTTCATTACTGTTATCTAAGGAAGGTATCTTCTTCCCTGATAAACACTGCCGTATAGTGTAACCTGACCGTAAACCGTTATCCATCGCTTCGGTTGTGTTGATAAGTTTTTTTTTCTAAACGATTATAGAATGCCAAATCCTGGGTGAGGCCATCGGCTGAGTTCTTTAACATTGAAAAAGTGTTTTGGATGTTTTCGGTTCGGAGTAATGTTTGACAACATTTCTGTAATCATCTCATCTGGCACCACTTCTGCAACTTATGAACAGGCAATGACTGAGTTTGAAACACTTACAGGAAACCTCTCAACTAATTAAGGTGCTATCGGTGGACACTTGTGCGTGCAATGACTACTGTCCCATTTTTTAAATTATCATAAGTGTTTGTAAAACCTTGTTGTGCTAGAAAGACGAGGTCTTTCAGAAAAGAGGATATGAGTGGACGTGTTTTCCATACTTCTTGACGTAGATGTAGTTAGCTTGAATAGAGATGCGTATGTTCGTGATGCCGATCGGATTAAATCTAGCGAAGGAAAGTACGCGGTCAACTAGTTAGTGACGACTTGATCAGTCTATCTTGGTAACCTCATTCGTTAGCTTGTGTAATTGTTTATTGCCATACACTCGTTACGTGATAAGTGAAAATATAAATAATCAAAACTAAACATTGATCGGTACTGCTGATTTGCCTTCACATCTTTTGTCGGTAGTTCGTTGGTGCACTCTCACAGTACGCACCTCTGACCGTAGACCCCTGTTTCCGATCCTCTTACCTATTAGGGCCTGTCCGTAGTTTCTGTGAGTGGGTCGTTCTTTTCGGCTTACGTCATACTACTGTGTATCATACATCAGGCTGCTCCGTACAAGCTGACAATACATCTGACCTATTTGAGTTTAATTTTGACACAGCTTCTAAGCACACTGTTCTTGGTTGCGTAGTACTAGTGCAGTGGAGTTGAGCGATCGTATTATACTACTGATACCGCGGCTATTCAGTAGCAGGTGCAGGGCATATTTTTTGACACCGTACAAACCACAAGAAGACTGCAAGAAGGATCATCAAAGTGCAGCATCACCAATAACGGTCCCTGCTACTCAATGGAACTGAGCACTGACATCTGTGGTAGCCGAGACTGTCTGAGGCCGAATACTGCGTGCAAATGAGTGGTTTTGTGACAGGTCTGGTTTACATGCTTAACCCGTGTATTGCTTTGTCGAATAAATAACCCTTGTGCCATCCACGTTCTTGAATCACAACACTAGATCATGTAGTCAAGTTTCAATAGACTTGTCAGTACACAGTGTTCGTCTGCGATTAGCTTTTGATGAGGTACTTTGCACTCGTTATGTCACTCGTAGAGCTTCGTTGGTGTTCACTTGCTACCAGATAAAGAACGACCGTGCTACTGCCTGTTGTTTCACCGTGTCTCAACCAGTGTGTGATGTTCCTCGGTTCGTTTCGAAGTCTCTCTTGAAGTCTGACCTGTACAACCCACTCCACTGGTATAAGTGAGTGAATCCATGGGCGTGAATGAGACCTTAACCCATCACAGGGATAATGAACTAAAATGAGGTGAACTGGATGCGTAGCTCGCATGCACTGTGTCCTACCGATTGTCAGCTTGTGTGCTTGTTCATCATTCTGCCTCATTTTCATCTTTGAGTGGCGTCTGGATGAGCGTTGTCTGCTTTCTTGTCTTCTGTACGTCCAGTTTTGTTAGTATTCTGATCACGTTTCAAACGAGGAAACGTCCGCAGTAGCACTGCTCACACACGGTACTCTTTGCACGTCCACCTGGACAGGTATGACAGCTTACGCATGGATGGTTATACGTTGAACGACAGGAAGATGGGAATTGAGGCCTGAGTTCATAGGTTAAAGCTTGGGTAGTGTTTTGCAACATAACGCATCCTTAGCGTTTAAAATGTACCTTACATAAACTTGCAAGTCACACTATGAGCCTGCAGTCGGAGTAATTTTACTTGACCACTACAAAGCACGGCCGCTAAAAATTGAGACCATAAGGCATAGTGGATTATTTGATGGTCATTGTTAACGTTCACTTGCCGGCACCCAATTGCATTACCGGGTAAGCAATCGGGTGGTTACAAGTGAGATTTTCAGTCGTGAAGATTGACCAAGTGCGTTTACACCAGCCCTGACAATGCATGGATTTATATGGTTGCTGTGCACCAAGAGTATCAACTCCATTCTATTCCATATCTTACACCTTGCCGAATATGTAGCTTTTTGGAGTAGTGTACTTTATAGCTAGTCAATGAACTCATGAGGGAAAATGAAAGTGGATGTTAAGAATTCACGGACAATAGGTCGTATTCGTCTCCGGATTTGTGTTCTTTTGGCTTGGCTGGACTCTGGCTAGAAACATCAGGAGTTGGTGACGAGTAACCGGGCTTAGCGAATGCAGTCGCTTTGGTCGAGCTATCTGTAAGTTGATTGTATTTAAGGTAGCGGGTAGTGAAAGTTGTGGGGAACATAACTGTCTTGAAAATGTCATCTTACTTCTGCTTGTAACTGGTTTGTATCTAAAGTGTAAGCAGTTTAATGCGTTTGAGTTCATACTTACGTTTTTTGTATTAACTCGAGTCCCCTACTTTCCTTTCCTTTCTAACTTGAAGTTTATTGCTTCAACCATGGCTGTATGATAGTTTGGCACCAACATCAACCAAATGTGCGCTGCAGGCAACAATGGTATCTAATTTAGACTCGTCCTCTGACGAATCGTTCAAACACATTCTCTCTCCTCTTTCAGTTGGATGACGCACTGATGCTTTAAAGATAGATGTCTGTAAAGGTCTGTATACTGATGTGTGTACGATTCCTTCTAGGAACGTTTCTTCCGACGGTTCTATCCAATTAGATTTTGGGTGAACATCCAGAAAATATATTTGGTTTTACATCTACACCTCTAATGTGAAGTTACTAAACTGATGGGCCCGAGTAGATTTACCCAATGCTTTACACAGATAAACATCACATCTGGGGATGATAGCATTACCACCCACGTCTCGGTGGTAATTGCCCAGTTCTGTCGTTATTAGTGGAGATGCAATGAGTTAGAGCAACCGATGATAAGGCCAACCAGTAAAGTTCCAAATGAGAACCCCGTCTGTTTAGATAATACCATTGATTCGCGGCTGCGTGCCGAAGGTGCAAGGAGGTGGAGAACTGGTACCCCAACATAAAGTCCGGTCGCAGGTACGCAATTACAAATCCGTTGATTATTTCAAGCAGCGATACAACAGTGGATACCACATCTACTGAAATCGCTTCGTGTGAACTTTTTCAGCGTCTCTTAAGCAATCAACGAATTTGTGAATACAACACAGACCTATCAGGATAATCACACTCTAACAGGTTCAAGTAGTTTTACTAACCAGTTAGCAGTTGAAAGATAAAAAGTATTCCTGTCAATATTGGTCAAATTAAAAAAACCGGGTTTACTAACCTCGTTAGCACGTGTAGATGTGGATCGCGGAACCTCGTGCACATGATTCTTACTGAAAATTAATTTTTTGTTATTCAGTGAGTTGATAAATTTGTATATGTCGTTGCTAAGTTAACTACGAGGCAAGAACATATGATGCACTGCAAACGCAATAAGTTACCCTTCTAGTATGTGAATGGAAGGTGTACTAGAAAGAAGCAAACTGTTTCTCTGAAGACAACAGGAATGCCGAGTTCGTATTACGACAGCAACTGATTACCAACACGTAGCTTGTTAGTGACTTTCTGATGATAGCTGTAAAGATCATTACTATTACTAACCAGGTCTACTGTACGGCCGGAAGCTCTCCACAGCGAATGTATGAGCTAACACTAGTACATGTAAATCTTCGCCTATCGTCATTAATTTATATGATTCACTGACGTTGTTTAATTCGAAACACAAACATCTATCTTGACAGCCATCGTCACACCCTCATTATTATCTTCAGTTCATATCATTTTTCAAACGTTGTCTGTTACGGGCAAACTCAGCACGTGAGTTGTTTTCTCCATTTTTGTCATGCTACTCACTAGCACCGTCGAGTAGCACACAACAGCAGTAATCGAGGAGTTTGGGTTGACTCTAGTTGAAGGAAACGTGGAATCTTCATTCAATGCATGAGTGTTTCTCACCAGTTGAGTAAAACATCAAAAAGCTTGTGATAGAACTTTTCAGTCCGTACCTATGGACCTGACAGATAGCAAAGGAATGAAGGACGGTGCGCCGACCAAGTGAACTCAACAGCTGAATTGATAATTATCCGATCGAACGGAAAACAATACAGCATTCTGCGATCGGGAATAAGCAATGTACCACGTCAAAGGAATATGGCTGACGATGAATTCGTGTGTGGTTAGTGTAAATTCGTATCTAATTTTCAATGGTATAAACTTTGGTCGAAGCTCAGTCTTTGATCCGTCGAAGGTCACACGGCAACCTACATTTGTGTGGCAGGACGATATTACACACTTGGATCAGTCTGTGACAACCTATCCGTTACGTTTATAACTAAAAATACACCATTAATGAGTAGAATATCATATCACTTATACCAAGCAGTACGTTAAATGATTTTATTCAGTCAGTGAGTAACACAGTGTGTTTGAGGAGATAATATTTATTTTATTTTACCTGTGGCGGGTCAGTTTACGATCGAATGATTTACACCAAGTAAAGCAGACGATCGTGAATATCTTTCTTATGTCGTTACTTTCTCTGTTCTTGCATGTGCTTTTATTCTCTGCCGATTTAGCCGAGTGAACTTTCATACGTGGCCGTTGATGTTCTTGTTACACTGATTTAGCCATAAGCTGTGGCATTTATTTACCCCAGGTTCAACCCTGTCTGACACATTATAAGGACATTAGCTTTACTTCGGTGATTTGTTGGGTTCACGGGCAAGCATCTCCATTTTTGAGATGACGATGTCAATTTCTTCATTCAGTGATACTGGGCATACCTTCATGATAAGTAGTGGAGGACTTTGGTTGATACAAGTTGAATATCAACCAAAACTGGTAGCAGCTTTCGAATTCCCGTAAACCTTTGAACCAACCTCCTTCAATGCACAGGCAGAGAGTAAGGAGTATATGGTGTACAACGGAGGGCTGAAAAGATCCCCAAGTGTCTAAAATTTGGGGAAAATTCTCAGATGACTTGTCAGTGGACCCATTGTTTATACCTGTTTGAGATGTAAAGTTTCTACAACGGAATTTGAAAACACATGTGTAAATGTTATGTTCTCACAAGGGCAGTTTTCTCAGTTCTCATTCATTGCCTCAGCAAAGAAGGACGAAAGTTTTATAATGGGTGGAAGCAGCAACATGAGGTGAAGGCAATATGTCTAGTGGTAACTAATCATTGATCTTCAGCACACACTTGCACACTAGTGTCATTTTGCTGTCAAGATTCCATAAACGTGTATGAGAATAGCACGCAAATCTCAATGACTATGGCTGCAAGTCGAAGGTCAACAGCTAGAGCCACGGGGAGGATGGAAGCTGAACCAGCAAGGGCCAAATTGGAATTCCTAGTAACTGTGAAGCGGGGGTATAAACGAATGCAAGACGGAATAGATGATAATGATGCTGGCTTAAAGACGATGTATTAGGCATATGATGACAGATTACCTCTCGCTTTTGCACGCGTGGAATGGAATTTGTCCGGCGAACTGCTACGATGTTTGAAAGTGTCAGATTGTGCTGCGATTCTGGGTGGTACACTATACTAAAGAGAGGAGTTATGTCAATTTTGTGTCCACTTAGCTCCAAGTGTCTATTACAGGCATTGAAGTAGTTTGTATTTGCCAAAACCCGTTAACAGGCTCCTGTTGGTGCTTAGCTCCACTTATCTAAACATATGGCTGATTTACCTGCTTCCGTGGCTACTAGTGAAAGTACAGATTGCGTATAAGTTCCTGGTCACGCTCCGGGGTTCTTAATGGATGACGTTGGTAGTGATCTTGACTTTTAAATAAGGACGACTTCGATGAATTTTTATGTGTGTCTAACATTTGGTGGTTGTCTGCTCTTGAGAAAATTCTTAATAAGACATTTTAATCAAGACAGTCGCGTGCTGTCTGCACATTAAGTGATGAATACTCAGCCTTTCAGTTAGTCACCTTCAGCAAACGATAGACAACTGACTGAGCGACATTCAACCGAATAATGAGTTTAAGAAAACTCACAAGTGAGTGGGTGGATGATTGCAGTCACCTTCAAACGAAAGTGCTATTAATTCAACCTCACTGTTAATTAAAAACTAAAACTGGATTTCTGCGGTGTTAGGACTGATTGTGGATTGGCAAAAGCAGAGTAAAGCGGTGTGCGTTCAAATAAGTGCCTGTGTCTGAGTCTACTGTCGAACCTTGGCCTAATAGAACCGGTTCGTTTTGATTAGCCGGACCATATTCACGAAGTGCAGCGGCCAGTTCAGGAAAAATGAGTGGCGTTATTTGTGATCATCCGTCAAAGCGACAGTTGAATGAGCTCGCCTGTTGAAACCAGACGTTGTGGACTGACCCAGCTGATCGCACGCGGTTAGTAGATTGGCTACTTTGTTCATGATACTTACAAGAAAATGAGCCAGTTTCAACAGGTTATCAGAGCCTGTTTGTCGAGGGTACACTGAGGAAACTATGAGCGCACGATACGCTTTCACAAACGGAGGCGCACACCATCTGTTCATCCTGGTTTTACTAATCGATGCTCACGAACTGATACTGCTAACTGTACCGAAAAAGGTGGTGTGATGTTGAATGCTTTTGTCGTCTTATTCAGTGGTTTGATGAACCGGGTTATTGAAACCGATCGGGTCGGATGTTAACTCTTACAATAGTGCAGACACTCGGTGAGTGATCTGATGGTGTACGTGTAGGTGATGGAAAGGCTGGTTGACCAGAGTCATGTATTTTTCGCCAACCTTGTAACGAGTCAGACAGTTTTTAAGAAAGCCCGATCGAATCAGATAACCGTATGTGAATGATTACGTAATGACGGTCTGGAATATCCGGTGTATCATTTAAGCAAAATTTATGTGCCAATTAGTCGTGTAAGATGTAGATTGGTCCGTCTCATCATGTCAAAATGTAATTGTGAATAATCAGTTTAGAAATTGGAGCAGGTGAATGGGTGCAAGTATCCACTCGTTTATCACATTCCGCAGAATTTACCACTCGCGTTCAAAAGTATTGTTCTTTGTCAATTTGTTGTCAGCCGTACTCGCAGTCTTACACCCGGGGTGTCTGCTGGTTGTACGTGGTTTAAATAAGTGATCGACTACGGAAGGGCCTATAAAATCCAACGTGTTGTCATGAGATTTTGCATTTTGTTTGCTAGTGCTCGGATGTCAGTCATACTCGTCATTGAAATAACATTTCGCCCCACTCCTGATGGCCGCCTGCATGCCAAACTCTTCCTCGTTCTTTCGAAGTTCAGGCTTCCACTCACGTAAACGATGCGCACTACATTTCTTTCCGTTATTGTAAGTCATACACTCTAGTTGCTTTGTTTATCAAGTGTGAGTTTTCATTCATTGTAATCTACGTTAAACGGCTCCTATGTATGACGGAAACCGGATATCCAGTCTTTCGTTTTTTCAACCAAAGACGTTAGTTGGGAATGAACGAATATTTCCTATTTAGACTCAGCTGACGTTCATCCCCTCTTTTTTTCACAGAAAAGAGGAACTACTAAAACTGCACAATCAAACTAGGTGTTTTGTTGTGTTGGATTTCAAAATTTTACACAGAAACAGCTATTACTTCAATGGATGGCCAGAAAATAATCGCCTGACATAGAACAATGGAAGCGTAGTTAACTACTGAGAAGTGTACAATGGCATATCGCTCTGCCTTAGGCGCTTTGCGTGTCTTCGTATGTTAGAGCGCAGAGATACAGATGTACTGCAATAATTGGTACCGGTAGCGTTTTGTAACTGTTCTGCAGATAGGTCGGTTACTTTATTTCTTGTTATCAGACTGCTACTTTTAACTACAGTTTAAAGTTTGCTGAGAGAACTTTCAGCCAGACTGAAGGAGGCGTCGTAAGTTGGTGATCGGATGCCCTCTACTGACTGAAGTATTTGAATACGGGGTACGGCGTTGGACATGATAGTGTAGGGGAACAGTTAGTATCTCCTAGACGGTTTGGACGGAACAAAAAAAAACGCCTGGCTCTCCATCTTGACCTGAGTAACTTTTACGTGCAAACATTCATATTTCTGTATACATTACCAGGTTTTGGTCTTCGTTCGTTGGTGTGCAGAGCGCGATAACATTTTGTTGAGCTGGGTCAATTAGTGGTAGTCACATATGTGGTCGTTTGAGAAAAGATGACTGGACAGATGACCTGCATTCCCATGGGTCACACAGATGATTCCTCTTGTGTGTGTCATGAATCGATTAGCCCATTTACCAATCACTGGCACTCAGCTGGACCAGTTCATGATATTTAATTCCAATAAGCTAATTCACTTGATGGTTGCTTTCATCATTGATCTCATTTTTCGACACAGTTGGCTGTTGCAGATTGGTAAGAATTTTTCGGCCAAACTGAACGACATAACGTAGGTTCAGTTATCTTGAGCTGCCAGTAAGATGGTTCTGTTTTTCTCTCTACCCTCTAACCTGAACCATTTCACTAACTTGATGCACTGTGTAATTCGGTACTTTAAAGTGTGCTGTATAAAGCTGAAAGTAAGTCGGTGAATAATGACAGAGTTTTGCTCAATGTGAAGTTATGAGATGCTATAGAATGAACGAGCCATTTACTGGGAATATCACTACCGAGTGACCGTCGTTTCAGGGATGTGGCGAAAATATGAAATTTTACAACAGTGGAGGAAAACATCCAATGAACGGCACATCCAATGAGAAGTTCGCTCACATCGAGTGATTAAATTATTCAGGAGCGAGAGTGACGTTAAACGCCGGAGATGAATCGTTTCACGTAGTGAGACAATCGTTAGAAGGTAGCAACAATCAATGTGTCAGGTTGCCACGGAACCTAGAATAGTCACTAGACATAAATCCGTGACTGCGTAAGGTGGCAATCTCAGTCGAAGAATTGTATTGCAAGAAAAGGGAAACATGAAACCACAAAAAGAGATGATCGCAGATGAATGAGAAATAGAGTTCACAGTACGGAGGGCCGACTGAATGGTGGCATTATGAGAGTCCGTCCCGAATTTCACAACCTTGTTCGTCCAGGCACAGTGGCTTCGACAATCGTCCACTATACTAACAGTCATTACCACAGCAGCGTCATCATCGGGCTTGGTGAACGAACTGGCTGTTGATATCTGCAGCTCCTCGATGACTGTATAGCCCAGGTTGCGCAGCCTGTTTGTTAGGTCTCTGACCACGCGGTTGTGCCGAGCAAGACAAACATCGTGGATGATCCGGCATGATTGCAGAATATGAGCGGGGCTTTCTAGTTGACCGCAGTTGCTACGGCAGAGAACTGAGTGGTCACTTCGGCCACCTCATAAATCCCGGACCTTAGTCCGCGGAAGAATGCATCTGAGCTGCATGACACGAGTGAAGATTCTGGGGGAAATGCGTTCTGGACTGAATATCCAACGATTAGAGAGTGGAGAGCGTGACATTTCCTGAAGACCACGGCCTTCTAACGAACGATAGAGTCTATCCATCCACGCTATGTGGGCTTCCTCCTTGTTCGTCACCGCTACACCCTGAACGCGTACTGGAACATTGACGTCCATTATGATAGGACCAAGCGAATTATCTTCGACCACATTCCGCAGAACTGGACATTGACTGGAGAACAGTCTCTCCACTCGAGATTTGCGTGAGATGGGAATAGTGGTTGACACACTCGGGGTGTTCAGGCTTCTCAAACGACTTGGGGTGTGGATATAGCCGATTGGTATGTCATTAGAAAGGTGAAGTCACTGCCCAACAAACTGAGCGTGTTTCGGTGGACTCAGCTCAATACTAACAAGTGATTCATCTCTGGAATCAGATGTTCTCACAGGAGTTCTAGGCGTTGGTGTGGCTTCTAGGGCGCTCTGGTGGTTTCTTCCAACGTTGTACGAAACTGCAGAAGTTGATTAATGAATGTTTACCTTTCCAGGTGAACGGGATACCTAGATAGGTCACCGTAGCAGTGGCGCTTAGTGAGTGGATAATGTCCGGACCGAAGTGAATAGACTCGTTAGAGATAGCAGTTGCGTTGTGTTTATGGTCACCGTGGATGAGCGTGAGCTTGGTCTTGCGCATGTTGATCTTCAGCTCGGATAGTTCCAGCGTACTGGTGGCGGCTGCAAGCTTTTAGGAGAGACACCTAAGATTCTCAGCTAGAAGGATCGGATCGTCGGCGTAGGCCAAACCGCTGACCAGTGTATCGCGTTACTGGTAGCCAAGCTCAGGTTGAGATGATGCCAGCACCTCATCCATTGCCATAGTGAATAGAAGCGGGGACATCATGATGGGACCGAAGAACAGAGTCATCAAGCGTGGTGGAAGCATTCCGATAGGAGTCGGCAATGTAATGCGTTAGAGGTGATGGGACACTGAAAGCTCGGGCCGATCTGATAATCGACTCCTGTAAGATAGAATCGAACGCTTTGGAGACACGTCAATAAAAGCCGCACACAGTCTTGACACATGATGCATGAGTTCCGCAGCAATGTGTGTTAGTGTATTTATTTCGAGGCAACCGTCACGGCGTCGGAATTTAAACTGGAGTGTGGGAGATTGCAGGCTCGTAATTCAACGATCGGCCACTGTCTTGTGAAAACAGCTTATCATCGTTGAAGATGTTGCGATAGATCTAAGTTCGGAAGGAGATGAAAAATTGTTCACTTTGGGTGCAAGCGTGATACGAGTGCGGTGTAAGTGGATTTGACAGCCTTGGGTTAGCAAGTGAAGTTTGAAGTATCCGGCCAAGGCATCAGCTTTCATGTGCTTCATATGTTTGTACAACAGTTTATTCAAACCTGGAGCGGTGTTTTCCAAGTTCTTCAAGGTACGCGATACTTCTTCTCCAGTGCGGGTGGACCAGTGACCAGATCGGATACAGAATCATGCGAGATGGTCGCTCATCATCCGATAGTACCTAGGACCAGTACACGTTGGAATTATCCGAGAGGTCGCGGCTCATCTTGCAGGCAGTTTTCCAGTTTCCTGAAGGGAACTGCATACGCAGTATCTTACTTATGCTGGTGGTGCAGCGTTGAAATTGCAGCGTAGTTAGCCCTCCTTATCTACTTCTTGGTCGCGTGGGTTCCCACGTTAACACGACCACGTCATTGAGTGACCAGTCACCAGGTGTCCGGATAAACTAGTGAAGCATACATGTTCCGCATCGGCTTAGCTTGTATCATTGTAAAAATGCCTGAATGCAGACAGCGGGCAATAGCTAGTGATTAATTATTGTGTATGAAAGCCTCATTGGACTCCACTTGGGTAATCGCTGTTTGGATCGAACAGATAAACCACTCGGAGTGGTCAACAGCCTAAGACCCAATATCCGATGTCGTGTCTGTCTGTGAGACGGTGGTTGGATCGGCAGCGAGGACAGTATTCTTCTGCCAATTCAGGGCATACAGACACGTCCGAATGGTCTCCAAAGTACGGCCTGAGAAATGTGACAGGAGCCGATGATGAGGTTCGTCTCGAATAGGGCACGATGGAGCCGGTGCATCAACACATCTGATAAAAGAAGCCGATTTTTGCTGAGACCGACTGGATCCGGCAGTTTTCATGGACAGGGGTTTCTCATGGTTGCTTTCGACGGGATGTGCATGCCTTCTGTGTTGACTGAGACTAATTTTGATGGAACAACTGCGGTCACAGTTAGCACAGTCAAAGACTGTAACAGGCTGGGTGTCCACCTCCTACTCTAGACCATTCATGCGTCGATGCATACGAGTATGCGCCGATAAGCCATTGTTCGATTCACAACTCTGGTCATATTCTAGACAGATGTACTCCGCTTGCCTATCTTGTGTACTGGTAGGTGCCTGTACGGGGGTGCTGACAGTAATTCCATTGACTTGATCGAATGTAAATAGTACAATAAAACAAGGTAGAGTGGTTGGCCCTATCTGGAGTTGCTGACCTCTCGGCCAGTCAACGTTTTTACTGAGATGGCCCAGTCGGCACCACGAGGAGGTGGTTCAGCTCGCCGACTAATACTACTGCATACTGTCAAGCAAAATATCGTACATCTATTTTACTGATTGCCGTGAATTCAACTTGGATAGATGTCCTAATCATATGACGATTACTTGGGGTTAATAAGGCAAATACTGTGTCCTCTCGATACGATCTGGCATTCTGAACATTACTCACAAGCAGATATGGCTGAGCGTTTGCGTATGGCAAATCGCTTGTGCTTAACTTGAGGGTAATAGCACAGTGACCAACATGGTTGCCTCATAAGGACTTTGTCAGGGTTCTAATATCAGCTGTGGCAAGGATGTACACTGTTGCCAAGTTCATATTAGAGTGAACTTCACATACGGTGCTTCGTTTCGAAAAGGGTCCGCTGAAAAATCGACAGGAAATCGACAGCTGTGATCAACTCTGAGTGACGTTCATTTTGTATCAACCAAAACCTCTAGTACTTACCAGAATTCCATTTGTATATAGTGATTTCTTGAGCTTCCATTTGAGCGAGGATTTAAAACCCTACATAGGAATAATAACATGACGAATAAGAAAATGTAATGCACACTTAAACGTCACTCGGACTTCAGAAGAAGACTCAGATCAGATGGACGCTTCTGGATATTTTGTCAGATTGCAGAAATGACAGTTCGATTGCGCAATCATTTTACAGAGAGACAACACTTACTGATAAATGCACGCACTTCCACAACTTTTATCCTGTAGCATACAAAAGGAGCTAGACGTTTACTATGTTATTGAGAACACGAAAACTATGCAACTATTATAAGTTACAAAAACGGGATTATTTCCTTCATTCCATTATCATTTACGTGGAAAACTAATGAGTAAACGCTCAAAACAGTTTTGCTTGAAAACAGTGCTCGACGAAAACGTTTTCTTAAGGATGTCAGTTATAGGCGGTATATTTGTCAATCCCGGAAGTAGTAACTGCATGCATTCATTTCATACACTGCTTAACTGTTTAAACTTGCATCATACAGGAAAAACTTCATAGAACTAGTGGAACCAAAGTGATCAGCTAACATTCCATTAACACTTCTGTGTGCATTCAAGTTGAACATCACCCACAATTGATCGCAGCTGTCGCATTCCCATAGACTTTCCAGTCGACCCCTTACAAACACAGGAAGCACTAGACTCGAGTTTCGCTCTCATTAGAGCTCGTCAGTAGTGCATATCATTGCCACTGCCGGGACTTGAACCACGGTCACGCTGTTCATGAGGCAACCATGTTTACCACTGCGCCATTGACCTCACATTAGGCACGACTGAATTAGCATATGAGAGTATGTGAGTAGTTGCCTGGAGCAGTATATGAGTAAGACAAATCGATAGTTGAGTGACAGAATAAGTTAACTTTCTCCAAAATGACTGGGAGCCTGAAAATCACTTCTGACCGCCCAAGATTACTCAAAATATTAGAATTAATTTGCTTCAGTCCCCAAGCTCATAACTGTGACAGGTCACAAAATAGACGTTACCAACTCAGTGTTTTGTTCCGCATTAAGCAAAAATACATTCTTCTGTTTGCGGAAACGTTATCAGGCAAACATATCAACCCATCCCTTTGTTTGTGCTGGCGCTGCAGTTGCCCTGGTAACCCAGCGTGATGTAGCCCTGAGGAACCGATGATAAACATTCATTTGCGTGTGTGTATATCTGTTTGTGAACAGCTGCTGGACGTTCATCTGACTCCTGCTGCGTCTAGTGTTCTGGGATAATCTAGTTACATGTGTGTGTGTGCGTGTGTGTTCAGATTACAGAAAACAACGCTCCGGGACACCATACGATTTACCTCCATTATTTGATTTAAGTTTGAAGACACTAACATCTGTTCCTCATTTCCATAGACTTTACAGCTATCCACTTTCGAAAAGAAGGATTGTACTTGAGCTTCGCTCTTATTAGATTGCATCAGTAATGTTTATCGTTGCCACGACCGAAATTCGAGCTCCAGTAACGTCTTCCTGAGGCAACAGGTTTGACCACTGCGCGATCGACATCACATGCTCATAAACTCATTGATAACTACTAGTGTAGTGAGGACGAACGATTGCACTATACAACTCACGCCACTACTTTTCAGTAGTGGGGCAAGAGCATGAATTCCGACATTGAAGTGGCCGCGGGAGAAATACCTGAAGAAACATCGGAGTGCAGCATGGTATGAAATGGTTCTTGGTAAACTGCAAGAACCGAGCATGGATGTCTGTGATAACCGTGACGTTCTGGGACCAGTACTGTACACAGATGAGTGTTTTTGTTTGTTGTCATGTTGGAATGTATAACCCATGTGTTGGTTTTCTGAAATAAAGAACCCTTGCGCCATCTGCGTTCTTGCCTCATAACACTAGTTGTTTTAAGTTCACTGTGTATCTGCGAAAACGATGATTAGCGTAGAGATGTGCATATTATGGTTAACAAGTTAAATCGCTAACCTGAATTGACTGGATAAGGTGTGTATTAATGAGTCTACTTTGACAATTCCGATGCGTGAAGTCCACGAAGTCGGTTTTGGACGATTTCAATCAAGAGGTTCCACATCTTGATATTTTAATCACATAAGTAAAGATAATGCGATACCGTCAGGAACCAGATTTTGAGTCACATAAGCCTAACATACTTTTCAACACAGCATGCAGGATGGGGATCGTTTCGCAACATCGCGTGTGTGCTGTCTTCTAGAATGAAATTTTTCGGTACACTATGCAGATTAACATGCACACCAGCCCGCGACTGTCGTAAATACCTGCAATACTTCTAAAACGTAAGAAATGTCTATTGGGTCGTCGCCTTGGTTACACACTCAGTCGCTTGACCCAAAACCGAGAAATCAGAGGAGACTCGGCAACACAGTTTGTTGGACGAGCGAGACAAAACTAGGCCACAAAAGCTCTAAATTTACAGGACAAACGATTACCATAGATGACCGACAGACACAAAGCGAATCACATGAAACAGTCATACATGGCAGTCACAACGTCAGAGCAAGTCACGTCACAAGGGGCATCAGAAGGCAATGCGAGAAAAAAACAGTCCAGATAGCGCACAGACGTTCAACCGCACACCTGCAACCTGATTGGCTGAGTGGAACCATACTACCACCCACGACCATACCATCCGCGCTGGACCGGCCGTTCGATGTGGCGTGACGCGTCCTGGCTGTCTCGTTAGCAGATACGCCTCTTGACATTGACCGGATAAAATTTTCTTATCCTACTTGTCTGAAGATAATGAGGCATCTTTTATTCCTGTTAATTAAAGCATTCATAATTGTCACTTGCCTATAGTTCTCAATTCTGTACTCAGATCGAATATTTCCGTAAAGTATACTTCAATCTAATACGTAGTCCCAGCATTTTCTTTTGGGATGCGGTAATGAAAAAGATCTTATTGCACCTTCTATAAACAGAACTGGTCATATTTGTTTCAACCTTGTCTGTTATTATTGGTTCACGGAAACATCATCATACATGCGATCTAATGCGCTATCATTCGCTGTTTCATCTACTTGTCTGAATGGAACCCAGTTGGACAGAAATTACACATTGAAGACACAACGATAATGTAAGTTAATTAGTTTGCCTGGACGAAATCATAACTGCAGTTCGTGTGCAATTACAGGTTCCTGAATGCTACTGGTCATTTTTTAACAGGGAAGCTTGTAAACAGGGGCTAAACACCGAAAGATATCATTGTCTGGTATTGGCAAAGTGTGAGGTACCTCAAAATCGAAATACTTTCATTCCGATACATAGTCGCTCAGTTATGTAAACCAGCCATAGAGCACGTTAGTGTTGAGACATGCTCATCTTGAATAGTACATGTCTTAGCGGAAAGTCTACGTTATGGTTTAGGAGATCATAGTGTAGCGAAAAGCCGTCCAATAACGCGCAATCTTTATTGTCCAGCCCGCTAGTTACCATGCCACACGCGCGCTCGTGCTTATGAATCAGAATTCCATTCCACATCACGCCCCGGTTTCCGCCCACACATCGTGTGCAATTCTGCCAGGTTTGTGTGTGATCTACGCCTTCTGTCGGGGGGTTTTCTAACTGTCATTCCTCGTCTGTTAGTCCGATCTCGTTAAGAGATGGCTCGTCCGGTCGCTCGTGTTGTCTGTAGTCTACCCACTGTGGGCTTTGTCCGTATTAAACAGGTCATCGAAAAAGAAAAATCACTGCGTAGACTGTGATTCGTACCACCCCTGTGATTTTCCTTTTTTGATGATCTATTTGACACGTTATAATTTTCATATATAACTCGCACTTACCCTATGTAATTGTAATAACCCGATGAGAATTACCGAAAAAAGTTGTTTGCAAAATTGACTTCTTATGAACTCTACGGGAATCTGGAGAGGTTTGTCCGTATTCTACGACCGTGTGGAGGTATTCCTCTAAGTGTTGGAATAATCACGCCTACGATTTGGTCGTCTATCCTAGTTTGCTTGCCACGTCTCGCCCGTTGGTCCGATACAGTCGAGCGACGACTCATCCGGTCGCACCCGTTGTTCCCGATCCACTCGCCGTGGGCTTTTGGGCATGCCTCCCACCCGTGTTGAGGTATTCCGCTGAGTATTGGAATACTCGTACCTCTGGTTTGATAATCCAACACAATATGGTCTTGGAGATTGTTTAAGCCCCTTCAATCAATGGTCGCTGCTCCATGAAGCATTTTCAAATCCTCAAGAATATTAACAAAATTCCGTTTTCAGAGTGCTTCATTTCGTATCGATCTTAAATTTGAACATGTCGGGAAAATGTGTTGCATTTTTGCATAGTCCTTAAGAACTGCTCCGAAATTCCTGTCTGGAGAAGGTACCAGTAGTCCTCAATGTTTTCTCAACGTTTGAAACACATCTACAGCAACTTGCAATCTGATCACCCCTACATGTAAATGTTTATGCCTTCGCATAAAAAAAGTCAGTTTATTTTGAGCAAGTCAGTGTTCTTCATCTTATACCGACTGCTTTTGTAGAAACCAGGTTAATTCTACATTCCTTAGCTGTTACACTTTCTTTCCATTGAATGAAACCGACTAACCATATGCAGTTAGTTTGCAGATGTGAATGCATCCATCATAGCTACGGAGGCTGTTGAGAGAGGCTTTTATAAACAGCTGGTTCCGTTGGGAACCAGCGAAGTGGTGGATGCCTGTTTCAAATTTGCTGGATGTGATTAACACAATGCACGCAGAAGAATCGAAGAAACGATCCGTGAATAAGCGGTAAAATATAGTCCAAACACATAGTTACTAGATGAGAGAGTCGCGGTCGGTCGCCAGGTTTGCAGGAAGGTGTGTGAATTGCTTTCCAAAGCCGATGGCAATGTGTGGATCGATACAGCTACTCACAATACTGACTTTTGAGTGTGACACATTGGATGTGGCACATAAAGTAGACTGTATGATGACTGTTCGTGTACTAGGTGTGAAGTAGGCAAGTTATTATTTGATATGGATTGAACATCACCCACAATTGATCGCAGCTGTCGCATTCCCATAGACTTTCCAGTCGACCCCTTACAAACACAGGAAGCACTAGACTCGAGTTTCGCTCTCATTAGAGCTCGTCAGTAATGCATATCATCGCTACTGCCGGGACTTGAACCACGGCCACGCTGTTCATGAGGCGACCGTGTTTACCACTGCGCCATTGACCTCACACTAGCAAGCACGACCGAATTGTCATATGTGAACACTCAACCACTTTCGCTTATGAATAATGATCAGTTTGCCCGAAACAGTAACTGCCCTGTTAACTCCGATCGATGACCCCTTGACTAGGACTTCTGTCCAAGTTGAACTCCCAGAAATCATTGATTTGTTGAGCGGTATTTGATTACTGATGAGTTATTATTTGGTTCCACTTTACTATATCCGGAAGTTCAGCCCTCAGTCTGACACATGATTCAAAAAGATGTGTGTGTAATCACCTTTGATTCCTCTACTGCCTAAACCTCTTACATATACAGTGATGGTCCTAGTATGAAATTATGAGAACTCTTCGTTGCTGACAATTTGAAAACCCGAATTGTAGCTACACACAGGGTGTTCAGTTGCATACAAAGAAAATGAGATAGAAATCACAGTTGAAACGTAACTGCAGTCAACTGTAGCGTTGTATGCAGACGAAATACACCTCGCATTCCCCATCAAACTGTGCTAACTCAAGTGCTCATAACGCTCGTCATCATCCTGCACTCACAATAACGTACTTTGGCGAGGATCCATATGCTCGTTGAAGCATCTTCTCTGTAGCTTTTTAGACCGTAGCTGTAATTCTTCACAGTACTTGAACCGGAAACATAAATATTCTCGCGTAACTTCCCCCTCCGCTGGAAAGGTCCAACATTGCTAGACCGAGAGATGTCGATGGTCGTTCGATCTGTCCAGCTGGTCCTATCAACCCTTCTGAAACTGGGCTGCCCAGAAAATTGATTATCTGTTAGGCTTTAGGCGAGGTATTTCACTGTACTAAAATCGTCCCACGCAGAGTCCGGAGTCTGGGAGTTCCTTATTAAAATTGAGATAATATAGTTGCACTCGTAAATCGAAATTTAAGAGACCCATTTGCGAAAAATCTGGATGTCGGCTGGATTTGATTCAGTGTAAAAAAAAAACAAACATGCCCACACGCGATAGATGCTGTACCAGCTTAGCTACAAAGATATACCAGAAAGCTAAGAAATTTTGGTTTGGCTTTTTAGTTCAACCGACAGAGTACTTCCCGCATCTGGGCATATTTCAGTCGTTGGCTAGAATTCAGGTGACGTCCGGTTTTTTCGCAATTGGATCTCTTCTGACTTATTAAATCTACCCAACTACTTTTCAGTGAATTTAAATTACCTAGAAAGGTCTGCCACAAACGTCATCTTACCTGAAAAAATTGAACTTCCTCAGGCTAGTCTTAAGCATACCAGGCTGGACCATTGACTTTGGGTTGCATTGTTTAGGCGGGCAATTTTCCGGGAATAAAATTGACTTCATCGATACATAAAGTGAGGTTGATCGACGATCTAGATCACCGACTCAAAGTTCGTGATGGCGCGCTTCTCTGTTAGACACATATTTACGTTCCCTTAATACGTTATGCGTCGAATATCACACCGCATGCTTTTCTTTAGGGTGCTCCATATAGTCTGCACAATTCCAAAGGCAGTTAGTTCTCTTGTCTTCATTGGCTGTTATCCGCAGTAGTTACACTTATCAGTGCCACGCAAAATAACAAACCTGCCCACCAATATTTAACGGTAGAACCGCAAAACACGGCGTTCAGCCGAACGCATTTGTTAGCACCAACTCATGTGGCTAACACAAGGGTCGATAAGGCCATGTTCGTCTGTGGTCACCGCACACCTGATCGAGTCAAAGCACCTGACCAATCCAACCGATTCGGTCAAGTCAATCTATCGGATATTTGGAATATAATCAAAGCAGGTCAAAGGTTTTATACTGTTAATTGCAGAGGTCATTGCAATTCGCCAGCACTCACCACTGCCGTCCGCTCAAAAATAGCCCAGTCAAAACATTGAACCTTTCATGGCCGTGCACACAAGCCCAGGATGGAATGATTGCATAGTTGTGACGCTTCATCCATAGAATCTACCACCCTCACCAAACCCGTATTTAGCCTGATGATGAAAACAAACATGTATGCTATGCGTTTCTTCTCAGAAATTACGAGATCGACACAGAAGGTGGTCCAGCAAAAACGAAAGAACTCACAGCCGAGAAGTTATATTGTCAAATACTCCTCATAGTTTGCAGAAATTCACAGCCCATTAAGATCGCAAAAGCCTATTCCTAATCAGGTAATTTTTCCCGACGGGACTATTTGACTGATGTTTTTAATTCGTAAGTTTTGACTAATCTTGTATCACAGACACCTCAGTCGGACAGTTTTCGATTATGATCAGTCCACTGTTACACTCTCACTTTGAGTTGAATATCCGCATTTCAAGCAGTATTGCTCCTACGCACTGGGAAAATCGAACAACGACTACACTGTTACAATAATTTATCCGCTGTTTTAATCAAATATGCCATATAAAATTGGAAAAATCTGATTGAACTATCAACATCTCAAAACTGACTTGAATCTGACGTAAAGGATTCTCTGTCAACCCTATCACCTCTCACACCAGGGTATGCCGTATCAGTGTCATCAGTAAATGAATTACAGCGCATAATATGACCACACTTTCAGGAAACGTAGCCAGGATTTTAGTCATTTTCGACATCAGAATAACTGAGCATGGTGAACATACGTTCGATCTCTCACTGATGCTGTTAACTTTCGAGATAGATCCTCTGAATTTGTCTCATCCGCAAACTCATTGTCAACTAACTTCAGAAAATACAGACGTCTACAGATTCTTACTTTTCTTCCGAACCACCTAACGCAGAGCTAAATAAATACGAACACTGTTAACTTCCTGAAATCTATAAGTCTCTTATGAGTCGGACGTAGTCTAACGTAACGAAGCTGGAATGGCTACTTAAATTCAGTTTTGTGTTTACCTGTGCAGAGTTGTGGGGTCATCTAATTCGACGGTGATAAGGTGCGCGTCGTTTATACGCAAGTGTTAATCACTTTACTTGAGATTCGTGAGCAGTTCTAACAAAAAAGGCTCCGTTATGATTAACATTTTGTCCATTGCTGAGCGAAACATTTTGTCTTCAGAAGATTGGTGTCAAAGGTTTAACGTGCATAACCGTTTAGCTAATTTCGTCACGTGCTCAGTGTGAAGTAAGTAAGTAATCAACATAGTCATTACGTTCAATCACTCGGTCAACTGATATTTCATATGGACGGTGATTAATAAAGTTGACCCTGTTCAACGCGACCAGTAAATGCAGCACCGATTCGCCGACCTGTCATATTTGGGAGTATTGGGTGTGCATGATCCATCACGCAAGGTCATCTGAATATGTTCACATGAGTAGCCGAACTACCGTAATGCTGTCTGTGTGCGTGAACATGCTGTGCACCATCCGGTCGATGTACGATGAAGCTGTCTGTTCCGCATGTGCCGACGTTCACGGTAGTGTGTTAACTGTGTTTCTGGACAGTATGTGTGTGATAATTCTGGTTAGTATTGCGATAAGCAGAATGTCGGTCAGATGCATGGTTGACGAGAGACCTAAAGTCTCAAAATATGTGGTTCATATGTTCAAAAAATTGCGTGAATTGTTCCGTTACTGCTTTTCTGTGCTGTTCTCTGTCGTCCCATACCTCTCTCTCTTTGTGGCCTAACGCTTTATGACTTCCCTAGCGTCCGCAAATTGTTCACCTCAGGACGCATTGAGTTAGGCCGGTGAAGTTGTGTACTTTTGCTGCTAAATATAGTGCAAATTTTCTGTTTTATCTTTAGGGTATTAGCTTGTAACGATGCTTTTGCAGTCACATAGAAATGTGCGGCAGTTTTGCAGACAAGCCAGCCAGGCCTTCTTAACAGCCAACCTAACTGACAACACGAACAGTCGATAGCTTAAAACAAAATTCGTAGTTCCACAGTGTACCGTCAAACAGAGTGCATTTTCTCACTCTACGCTGTGTGCTGTTTTTGTGGATTGCTCTACATTGTTTGACAAAATCTTCACTATCCTGTCAATCTACCTGAGTGAAGAAAGTCAGTCAGCCTTTTTGAGTGTCCTTAGGCGGGATGGCAAGTTAGTAAGTCAAGTAAACCGCACAACGCAAATTACTCATCATCTATGGAATGTTTTTGATTCACAAAAACGAAGTCCACATTGTTGCTGTAGGTGTTACCGTAGATGTGCTAAATCGCTGAGCAATCAACCATTCTGTTAAACCATTTCTCTAAAACTACTCCCTATTGTATTGACAGCTTTTTGATTTAAACAATACTCATATTGAAATACATTAATTAGCATCCTGCTCTAGGAATAAACAATTTCGTCTAGACTGAACATCACCCAAGTTCGATGGGAATGAGACAACTGCAATCAACTGTGGGTGGTGTTCAATCCATATGAAAACCAAAATCTCCTACTACTCATCAGTAATCAAATACGGCTCAACAAGTCAATGATTTTAGATGAGACCCAACTGTGAAAAGTCAGGGCTTCGGCTGGATTCGAACCAGCGACAGAAACACCATGATTTCTGTGATTTAAACTTGGAGAGAAGTCCTAGTCAAGGGGTCATCGATCGGATTTAACAAGGCAGTTACTGTTTCGGCCAAACTGATCATTATTCATAAGCGAAAGTGGTTGAGCGTTCATAAATGATAATTCAGTCGTGCTTGCTAGTGTGAGGTCAATGACGCAGTGGTAAACATGGTTGCCTCATGAACAGCGT
>LUCH01002050.1:55385-93222 GCA_013368495.1 Paragonimus heterotremus
TGCACTATTGACGAGCTCTAATGAGAGCGAAACTCTAGTCTAGTGCTTCTTTTCGTAGGGGGTCGTCTGGAAAGTCTATGGGAATGCGACAGCTGCGATCAATTTTGAGTGATGTTCAATTTGAAATTAACCAAATCCCCGACTACTCATCAGTAATATTTATTTTCACTCGTATATACCAACAACCAACGTCGTTTCTTAAATCATCCGACCCCCCTCCCTTGTTTTCTTTTTAGAAATCCTGTTTATTCAGCTTTGTTAATGCATTGTTTGAGAGACTTTTCAATCTAACTTCGAATTGTTATTTGTTTCGTTCACCCCATCTGCAGTGCAATAATATGTATTCATATATTAAACCACTTCTTGCCTTACATATTCAGTGTCTTTATTATCAAGCTATATCTTACCATTAATTTTTTCCTTTATGAGGGGTGATCCATAATTGCAAACAAGCCCACCATAGGGCTAACCGATATTGGCCAGCCGGACCGCGTCCATACGCTTCTTGTGTTATCTCTTCAGGTTTACACTGAATACGTGGTGTGTGGGTGGAATCACAAGTGTTTCAGTGCGAGCTATTTGTGGTGAATCTTATGTGCAGCCAACTTTCGGCTTCGGTCATTGTGGTAGGCTATTGCGAATCGGATATTGTCAAAAGTGTCCTGTCCTACGAACCTCCTTGTCCAGTCATGTGACTGCTTAGTCAAGATAATAAATGCGTATGTCGACTCATGCTCTCACACGCATTGTTGCCTACATTTGCATATGACCACTGTTCATGCTTAATCTAATCGCTGCATTACACGTGCTAATCCCCTAGTTGTCTTTTGAATTTACGGGATTCAAGGCTGACAAAATCTTATTATCACTAGCAATCTGTTTTAGCATGCAACCGAAACAGTTTACTCCGGTTCTAACAACACGAACAAAGTGTGACATCCCTGTTGACCACACCAGCTGCAGTGATATCAATACATAGGTTGTCTCAGAAGTGTAGAGATGTGGATACAGTCTGGAGTCCGAACCGAAGGGCTTGCCCAAGTTAGCAGTCTTAGCTCAAGTGTACGTGACACGTCGGAATAGTTGCATTTTTTCCATTCTCATCGAACTAAGAAACGAGATAGACTACGAAATAGGTTGGGTGGAAAGATGCGATCTGGTGATAGACCGATGAGTAAGTAATTCAAATGTCATACTTACACTGAACGACCGGCGAGTGAAACGAATAGGATGCAGTCAGGCGACCCATAATGGAATGACACGACCAAACGAAAGGCAAGTACAATATGAACACAGTAGAAAAGTTTGGAAAGCAAGAAGTCGATAGTGGAGAGATGAGGCATTCAAAGTATGATTAATGATCATCCCATGTGCAACGGTTTACTAAGCAAGCCCTTCGGTTCGGACTCCAGACTGTTTCCAGATCTCTACACTCCTGAGACAACTTTTATGCCCACTGCAACGTTAACATGCTGGCAATCGACTTTCGTAAACTTTCCTTTGTTCTCGATCCGCTACACCTCGTATGAATCGTTTTCTGGTACCGATGGCATGTTACACCCCACATCCTTGGCCTGTCAATAGGGGCAACAGCAGTCGTACCTTGGCCTTAGCTTTCGTAACCGTTGTATCGTCCTTCTAATCGGCACATCATGTGCCAAACATTTTCCGCGGTTTGGATGTGAGACCACTCATTGCTCCATCTGAACATGCGGTCTCAGTCGCCGGTCTTACGACCCTTTTAGACCGAATACACACACATTGTCTTCATCTTCACTTTCGACTAACTAGAATGCTCCAGCTGGATGCGATTCGATGCGAACAGACTCTGACACACAGCGCGTTTGAAGCCAGTTGGTCCGGTCAAACGCTAGTGCTTAGGCCTGTAAAGCACGTGCACTAATGAGCACCGTTAGAAATAGGCCGATGAAGGCTACTAGTAGAACAATGAATGATGCCAGCCATGGTTAGAATCACACCATAAGATCGAAAAAGTAACTGCTTCTGCCGGTCAATTCTTCATTACGAAATGAAGGGAGGGGTGAAATTAGCTAAAAAGATAACAGCAAGAAGTTACAAAACATTCTGATCTGAGGGATAGATCAGAATTTGACAGATGTTTTGGCTCCAGTGAATAAGAAATCTGTACTGAAGTGAACTCAAACTTCTGACCTCTGGATCGTTCCCAGCACATGTAGCTGATTTCTCACATCTGCTTAAGCACTTCGGTAACTGTACCTAAGTGGTTCGCCACGAGCATTTGTGGAGAATGGTCTAGCTATCGGTAAATTTTGGTAGAAAACATTGCAACCTATCTATTAATACCAGTCGACAATCCATTAGTCAGGACTTCCGGAACCTCATAAAGTCTCTAACTTCAATGAAGTCAATCTGAAAACCACTCACTTTTGGCAGCAGCTTTCAGATGCATACAAACTTTCCAGTCAGCCTTTTTCGAAAAGGGACCCAATACTCTAGTTTAACTCATTGGTAGAGCTCATTTATGGCGTCAGTCCTTACGACGACCAGGATCTGAACTCCTGCCACAGTTTTCCGAGGCAGCCTTGTTGACCACTTCACCACCGTCCTCACAATTTGTAACATCGAACTATCATATGCAACACACAAACACTTTTGCTTGTGAGTGACGCTTAAGTTGTCAGGTCATCTCAGTATCAGACACTGGCACTGTCTGTAAAAACTCTTCGACAACCCGGGGATTACATTTTCTGTGTCGATCTCAGTAAACCTGCTGAGTAGTGATTCACACAACTGATGATTCCAAAATTGAACACCACTCACAGTTGATCACAGCCTTCGTACTCAGATAAGCTTTTCTACTAGCCCACTTTGAAAGGAAGCACTAGACTTGAGTTTTGCTCTTATTGGAGCTCATCAGTAGTCCACATCCTTGTCCGGAGCGGAGCTTCCATTCTGGCCTTCATGCTTCTGAGACTAGCACGTTAACCACAACGCCAACAACTCAAGTCTAATGTTTCCTTCCGAATTGGGCTAGCCGAAATGCTCATCTCAATACAAAGGCTGCTATCAAGTGTGGATGGTGTTCATTTTTGAAATAATCGAAATCCCCCAACCGTCACAACAGATGATTCGTCGAGGTTGTGGTTCTCACTTTATATCAACTGACCCCATGGCTATTGATTAGTGATTAAAAGGAGCAAGTAAAGAATGTATGAAGCACTGAGCAAGTGGTTTGTGTGTTGCAAACTGAGACAGTGGAATAGTTGTCAACCTGCTCAGGTTTGTCATGTTATTGAACCACTTTTAGGGTGTTGTAATGCGTTCCCGGATTCTCAAAATGATAACGGGTTTTCCGTAAAGATATTCAAAGGTTGCATGTCGCGAACTAATATGTTTACAACTGATAGCTGAGCTTCCGGTGGTCCATTGTTGAAAATACAATCGAAATATGCGAAGTGATACTCATCTATGGTGTTGAACAGCACGGCAAAACGATATGATATTATGAGTCCAACTTATCTGTACGAAAATAGCGTTTCTAGTGTGCGGAGTTTGATGTATACACAACCTTTTTGAAGACTGTTTGCTGCATTTAGTATCTGAAGCTACATTCCAACTTATTGCTTCTCGCCACCAAATTAACCTGACTTAATGCCTTCTAGGCATAGAAGGCTTTACAGTTTCGTAGATGTTGCAATCGTTTACTCGAATAGACATAAACTAGAGATGGCTGCATAAACGGCAGGGGTTGTCGGTTACTTTTCTGCTTCGAATAGAAGATCCACTTGTGATAAAAAGCCTACTGGCTGTTGATCTGCAAACTAATTTGTTTAGGACTAGATTCAACTTCAAATAATTGCCCTAGACGAGCACTCCGAATATTCATCCAATCCGTTTAGGGACAGGTATCACGAGCACAGGTTCAGCTATAATTATTAAATTTGGTAACCAAACAGTTTCTGTACTGATACAATATATTAGTGTATTATGCTGACCAGATGAGTGATGCAACCCAACTGAAAATACTCGTCAATCAAATGATCGATAACTCCAAGTTCTTCCAAAGCTGCCAAATTGAGTCCAAGAGTTTTCCCATATAACTCGTACTGTTCTTTACGCATTTGCACTACCCAATTTGCAGGGCACTCGAGTCGTATGATTTGGCATTCATGCGCCAATTCATCACGCAGCTGGTGGAGTATGTCGAATATTTGTTGCTTGCATTTTATTTGATCCACAGACTCGCAGCCAATACGGATCTGATAGAATGGTGTCAGTATATTGGATCGGATCTCATCGACCGTGTTCCGTTCGTCACTTAGTAGATTGGTCACATTGCACAAAAATTGCGATTGAACACCTCTTGGATCCAACGGATGTCCGACACGTTTTTCGAGAAAAGATTTTAGTAAGTTCATTTGCTGAATATTGTGAATTCCGTTCAACAGAAGTTGGTGGAGGTCTTTCTGATCAGTTTCTTTCTCAACTTCAGCTATGAGTTGATGAATGAAAACAAGGAATTCAGGGATTTTGTTGTTCAACACGTTCCATTTTGATCTGATTTGGGTAAGTTTTGGCTGCAGCACATCTCTTTGTAATGTCTTGACCATTCGGACCATGGACGTCTCTTTTACTGTGAAATGATTCAATGGCAAATCAAAGAAATTTTCAGGCAAATTGGAAGACACATTGTTTATAGTCGGTCGAAAAATTACTGGGATACAAATGTACGGCTGACCGGTTTTTATAAATAAAATATTGGATTATTGCATTTGACCTTGTGACCTTTTTGGTTGCAGAAAGTTTTATGTTGTTATGATAGTCAAATAGGCGCTTCGCAGAATGAGTTCAGTTAGCCTAGTGACACTGACAAACGAGTTGAGCTGGACACAAAATAATCTGACTAATATTTGGCTGATATTCTATTTGGTTATTACAGTTGTAAGTGTGTTACCTGCAAACTTCAGTAATAAATAATATGGCGTAATGTTGAATTAGAAGTAGTTCTTTCTGTTACAGCCGGATACAGTAACGTCATTCTGACAATCTTGTTTTCAGGTAAAAAGATAAAGATACCACTTTAAACTGACACATTCCAAAATTTACTTTTCGGTCACAATGCCTGCAATGAAGTGGGTTGTGTCAGAATGTTTCCCTGAGGTTCTTGAGATACCAAATCGTAGTATGTAGGTGCTCAGCTGCATTCACATGTTGTTAACACTCAGACTGCCCAGTCGTCTTGAGAGGAAACAAAGTAACTGTCCTCTTAAACGAATGAGTTCAAGACTACAAGTTCTCTCCAGATTGAAATCACAGCAGTCATCGAACACGGTGAGCGGTATTCTGATTAGTGTAGTCAGATGTGAGTGATGTTAACTTTATAGCAAACAAAATCTTCTACTACTTAGTAGTATCTAACAATACTCTGAATTTTCATTTATGTCGGGCTTATAATTATTGTCAATTCCATCATTCAAAACTGGCGTTCGCAATCGAAGTTATACTACTTTAAGTTGCAATAAACAGACTGGAGAGTGGCATACGGAGTTATATGAATCCGGCCGTGAACGATCAGAATAATCGGTCATTTTGAGATCTCATTCGTGACATTCATAGTCGGGTGAACATCAAAGTGCAATTGTCGCCTAGGTTAACTGCAACAATAGCCATCAATCCAGTCTAGTCTACGTGATATCTTTACGTTAGGCTAGTTTTGATTGTGGTTGCTAAACCTTCGGTAGGTTTGCCCACAAAACTTCATTCTTACTAACATCAACAGTGTAGTCTGTAACATCGCCGTCACCTTCACAAACGGCTATGGTTACGAGAACAAAAATATTATCAGCACCAACATCATCAACAATTAATGGTTGTTGTTTAGTGATACGTAACTGTGTACAAGTGGGAACAAAATAACAAACTAACTGTCGATTTTCGACTGATGATGCGGGTGCCTCCTAGAATCACTCACTTACAGGGTTAACTAACCGATATTGTTTGATATAAACTACCGTCGCGTTACATTAACAATTAACCATATTAACATGAACAATTACGTGGGTCACAGATAGCAGCTGGATTCCAACTTATCATAATCAAAAGATTTCAAGTAAAACATTTCAACCTGCTGATTTCTGTAATTCTAGTCGATTAATTTGCCTGAAGAGATACATTCCTGTTAAACTGGTTTTATCATTTCATCTGTTGTGTCCGCAAAATACGACCGAAGATTACGTATCATTCATAAGAGGTTGCTTACAGAACTGCTTGGAACAATACAAACGACCTTTACTGGATGGTTTGGGGATTTTATATCAGGGAAAAGAATCAGTTCATCGGTGAAACATACTGATGAACTATAAATCTAAAGTACGAGATAGGATTCGTAAGGAAATGTCATTATGACAGGCTGATCAGGCTGATCAGCAATCAAGTTCCAATATCGAGCTTACTGCCTGGACTCAAATAAGCGTGTCTGACATGTTGTGGTTTCTAAGTTTAAAAAAGAACGCACTGTACTATTGTTTGGATGACATATGTTTGAGTACAGTCTTCAACATACTTGTTTACCGAGGATGAACTCACACGAATCCTCAAATTTGAAGTAATGCGGCACCAACTGTTGCTCCCACTCATGTGTTACCATAATTAGTTCATCTTCGAATAGACGAAGTTTGAGTTGAAGAGCTTTCACTTGGAGTGCTTTAGTATTTTCATCGTTTGTTAGAAAGGCTAAAAATGCGCTGATCTGTTCCGGTTTGGAAAGATCTTCTCTCAACGCATCGATTAACAACCGGTTTGTTGGTGCGATCACGAGTATTGCATCTGGACGTGGACAAGTGTTGCAAAAAAGAAACAAAGCTGAAATCACTTTGCTAGCATGATAAATTAGTTAACTTCTTAACGGGCTGAAAGCATGCATGGTTACCAGAAAGTATGTGATACAAGGTAGGCTTCACGAGATCGTGCGCGCACAAGACAAGGTGAATAGTTTTACATGAGAAAACAATTCTTAATATGCCGAAAAGCATAGTGTGTGTAGAAAAGTTTAACTTGCGAGAAGGTAGAGTTCAGTCTGAAGGTGAGCAGAGCAAGACTGTCGGACTGAAAATAAGTTTTTATCTGAAGTGGATTGCTGGTACTTTAGTCGTACAGCTTATCATTGTGTGTGTTCTAATTTAAAAAAATATTTCTCACGTTAGCCACTCGCTTGATATAGATTGAGTGTCTCAACATTTTTCTCTGGTAAGTTTCCTACTCTGTTAGGCGTCTCCAGTCGGTGATTCAGAAAGGAAGCACCAGATTGGATATTTTTGTTGTTATGGCGCACTGAATTCTGACTTCCTATTCTATGAAGCAACCTGGATGTCTAGTGCACTACTGACGTCAAATTAGACATGAACAAATAATCACCAGCAGTACACTGATGACAAGCTGCGGTACAAATGAAAGTCAAGTCTCATAGTTTCCCTTATGAACTGACTGGCTGGTAGATCGAACTGAATCAACTGTGGGTGATAGTTAGCCCATAACAACCAAATCGATGACTATTCGTAAGCAATCAATACTATAGTCAGTACATTATCTAATACTTTAGTACGATTGGGTGGATTTTGTAACCTTAACTTGACTAAGGACTCGTTATCGTGGGTCACCAAATAAATTTACTAGGTCGGTTAATTGTTTTCTGGTTCATCGGATGAATGTGGCTAAGCGTTTAATCTAATCCGATCATGACCAAGGTGGCAACCCTTTGAATAGGATCACTGTTTTACGGTTCACACGCAAATTCAGTTCATTATGACACCGGTTTATTTTATACAGTTATCTCATAATGATATACAAATATACTTAGTACTATCTTGCACTTTAGTTGAAAAGGAGTTCCGAAACGAACACAATTAAAAGTTGGAACCTAAACAACTTTGATCCATTAACCTATTAATTTAGGAACTTGATTCACTTGCATGAGGAATAAGGTGCGAATCAAATCACGAAAATGAAAGAATTCAGTTTCAGGATATGTATTTGTTCTCCTTAGCTGGGACCTTGTGTAGTTTGCAGGCCATACTTGACACGTTTCCTCTTGGAACAAGGTGTAGATTTCTACGTTCCCTATCCTTGTTGATTCACTATCATTTGCGGTTCATATGATCAACATGGTAATTACATTCACTTGTAGTTATGGTCGGACACAGGTTGACCCGGTTAAAAACTGGCCAGTAACAATCATTGTAACAGTGATCATGGGGTATCATTATTTTATACCACCTGAGATACCAATTTGACTTTTCTTTCGAGCTTTGTCTTATACTTTGTGATGAAAAACCTATTCGTTTCGCCGCCTATCCAAATCTCAACACAAATGACAATCTAGAAATCGATCTTTCCTAGGTTGCTTTAGAATACAACACCATTAGTGGACAGACAATTTCAGTGCTATGTCATCCGCTGTTAGTTAGGCTCTTTGTCCTATGTTGGACCAATCGGCTCATAGCAGGTGAGATCACATGCACTGTTGATGTCAACCAATGATACAATCTGATTTCGCTAATCTTGGTGTGACTGTAAACACTTGCTCTTATGTCGTGTATAACAATTGGTTGATTAAGTCAATGCTAGGTTTTCCCTTTGTAACTTAGGCTTGGAGGTTGAACTAAAGTATCGTTTCTAAAATTATTCGAAGTTTCTAACTATGAGTATTACAATCCTACGGATGGAAATTAGTGACAGACATTTATCAGGAGCGGCCATACAATGGTTCCAGTTACTCAGTTACACTACAGTATTTTTAGCTACACAAGGCGACTTGGTCACGGAATAGTTGAAGCCCGCCCACATATTGTGTGAGCCAATAAGATTAATCAACCTGATACATTGAAACAACGTAAAACCATTCAGACAAAAATTCATTCCAACATAAATAGTGTTCTGAGTAACTCCGGTGGTTGTATAATATTATTATTATTATACCTGTATCTTTTTATTCCCTTATTTATGAAACGAACGCTAGTTACACATTAATTTCTAAGTGGTAACCAATAGGGTATTTAGACCAATAAATACTGAACATCACTCAAAGCTGACCACAACTTTCATATTCTGTTAGACTTTTAATCAACTCTGTTCGGAAGAAAAAATACACTCTAGTCTCACTTCTGTTGGAGCTCATCAGTAGTGCATATCCTGGTCACGTCGGAGACTAGTACTGCGGCCCCGTTTCCATGCGGTAACCGTGTTGACCACTGCGCTACTGACCTCACATTTAGCACTACCGAACTAGCATATAGAAGCGCTTAGCCACATTCGTTTATAGGAGAAACTCAGGTCTAATTCTTCGTTTCGAAAGAGACATACTAAAAAGGCGATGGGAATTTGACAGTTGTGTTCCGTTGTTAGTGAAATCCAACTCTTACGGATAGATCACAGTTAGCATATGGTGAGTTTCATATTTTTCCAATGATGGATGATATATGGAAATCAATATCATTTACAACATAAGTAAGCTATTCGATGGAAAATGAGTGGCCTATTATTAAATTAACGGTGTTCGTCCATACGTTGTAAATATCTTTATCTATACAAGACATATACATACTTGTTCGACTGACTCACTTTTCTCCACCCTTTCGAATGTACACCCGGTGTACAATCTTTCGGAACACGAGCAGTTTTTTAATTTAACCAAGTCAATATGTTGAAATACAATTTCATCAAAGTTTTCTTTGACTTGAGTAATAAAAAATGTCCGTGATCCTTGCACAGATCCCCGCAACGGTTCAGCGTCAAAAATATCAAAATGGACTCCAAATTCCCCTGTGTAAGCAAATCAAAATTGTCAGAATCAGTTCCAATTCATTGGGGAAAGCTAAATATATTATTATCAAATTTATGGAGCCCACGGCATAATGAACAATTTAGTGAACAATAATAATATCCGCCGTTACGGTTCCCGTCATTTTTTTTCAACATGAAAAACAACAACAAATAAGTATTTGAACTTACTTACGTAAAGAACTGGGAACCTATGAAACCGGAGATTCTGTAGAATGATAACACACAAACCAAACCGGCGGCTAGTGACTTAGTGACGATTTGTCGTTCACTATTTCGTATACTTTCATATCTCGAATGAACTTCATCCAAGTGTTGGATAAAGAGCTACATCGTGGTGTGGTATGCACAATGTTGGACGAGGCGATGATACTGAAACGGGTCAAGGTCATCCTTATTAGTCTCTTACTACCAAACAGTCTAGATCTTATCTAACTAGGATAAATGAAAACCGAAAGCAGTTGCACACAACCAACGGTTTCGTGAAGCACGCTGGTTAGAAGTCTGCTGTATCCATTCGCCTTTGAACATACAGTCAACCATCCCGTTTGTCTTACTAGCGATGAAGCTTTATGAGAACCAGTGTGATGCGGACGAGCGATCACCCATACTATTCACACCACCACTATTCAGTAATGAGGCGACAAAATAGCAGCAGGAAAAACACGGGAAGACATATCACAAAAAAAACAGTTCAGTATGCCATGAAATAGTTCTGGCTACGCACAGAAGCTAAGCATTAGCGTCTGTGACAGCCGGGACCTTCTGGAATGATTGTCATTTGCAGATTAGTGTTTTCGTTTTTTTTTCCTGTTTGAACACCTAACCCGTGTTAGTTTCCTAAATAAGCAATCTTCGCGCCATCCGTATTCTTGGCTTACAACATCAGTAGTTTTTGTCACCTTTACTGTTAATCACAATAAATACGAACCCCAGTCGTGTGATTCTAATCAGAAGTGGGCCCCTAGAATGTCTGAATGCAATAGAATGCTCGGATCAGCCATGTAGAACGGTCAGTTTGTAGCAGTTAAAATTTCTGGATGGTCATATATAGTAGTTTTGTATTTTGAAAGTACAAAACGCAAATCAAATCAGTCTTAACAATGGGACTGGCAGATAGCGAGCACATCCTACCAAACCATTCAGTAATGGACAATAAAGTTGTCTGTACGTACAAAATCTGACAGCTGGCCTTATGAAAGTAACCATATGCAGTAGGGTACCGTTATAACAAACGACAAGAGTTCAGAAGTTAATTACTTACAACAGTCATTCTGTTGTAGCCAACAGCCTTCGAAATGTACTGATTAACAAAATAGTTCTTGCCAGTTTTCATCACAGCATGTACAATAGCAGTAGTAGAATTTCATACTGTATCTGTTACCTGGGATGTACTGCCATTTAACCTAACATGGCTGAACAGTGTTCAGTCATCGGTTTGTCTGATCAGTGATCGCCGAATTACCTGTATCCCTTTGGGAACACCGCTCACCATCGTTTACATCACACCAACTCGGACAGAACAATAAGGATTTGCTTTCCGTGCAATCAACGTGTTAATTTTGATGTCTCGGAACACATCTTACGAACAGACCTGGTAACTGCGTGGTATACACGATGGATTCAGCCCGACATGCTTGTTAGAATTCAAAGTTGTGAGCCACAACCATATACACTCATACTTCAACACATCTGTTGGTACTAAAACGATGTTGACCCGAACAGATCCAGCAAGCCTAATACATATAAACTTCACTGATGTTGTTTGGATCTGGTGCACTCTCACAGAAGTGCACTGTCTGAGTATCCACTTGTTGAAAGTGCATAGAATGATTTACTGTTCTTAAGACCATCCCGGCGAATACAGTTCACGTGATGTTTAATTAGTATTGGTCTTATACTCTGTCACCGAATCTCACTTATCCTATTCCGATACTTTCATTTGTACGTCAAACGTAAAAATCGTCAGTACTTCAGCGCGCAAAAAGAAGGTACTTTTAACCCCAATAGCCTACGATGTGAACACGAAAGACCAACTCATACGCTCCAGTACAACCAATAGTAAGGTGATGGATAACCAAGTCAGAGACGCGATTATTCCAACACTGAGTGGAATATCCCGACGCGGTGATGAGGTATGGCCAAAGCCCATATCAGGTGGATTTCGAACGGATTGGTCCTCACCCAAAGGAATTGGGTCAATCGACGAGAAATATCAAATAAAATTCCACGACAGATGGCGTCAACTAAACGCACTGAGCCAAACAGAAGTGCACACGACGTTTTAATGGGAACCTCGTTGCGTTGTGGCGTTGAATCCTGGTCGGTAAACGCAGGCGTGTAAGTGGTGTGGAACGTGCGAATTGGGCAACAGAGAACTTGCTTTATTGGAAGACTTTCCTCTTCAGTAGCATATGCATGCTTCAGTTCGCCGGCATCCTGTAATGTGGAAATGCCAATGTTATTTCTATAACTTTTCGAAGCAGAAGCACGACTCATCAATCTACCTCCCACACATCAAAATATCGGCGGATGTTTTGGTGTTTCTCGGTTAGCATACTATGTCCAGTAGTGTTGTGTTGTCAGATGAACGAGCGAAAAGCGCGTGTAAGGACAGGTTAAAAATGTTGGTTGGATAAATGACGGATTCACCAATGATCATTTGAATCACATTTTCGGAGACTACCAGGGAATCACCAAACAAATTTACTTACTATGGCAGTCTGATTGCTAAGCTTGCGCACGGTTGTACAGATGCAACCAGTCTGTACTAGAGCGATGCAGTTCACTGAAAATGTGGTTAGTTGATCGGCATTGGTGGGATACTGCAAAACACTCTGTTCATTTTTATCCAAGGATGAGTTGACAGAAAATGTTGTCATTTAATTTAGTGAAGGGACTAGTTGTGTGATGATTAAGAAGTTGTAGAAACACTAATTTCCGATGAGGGGGAAAATGGCATAGATCGTCATTGATAAAACTCAATGAGATGGGGTTCAACATAACAAGGTAGTACTGTATGCGGGTAGATGATATTCCCCGATTGCTCTGCCTATAGCTTTTTCACTAAGACCCATATTCGATGCGTCTGACTCAGGTGTAAGTAGCATCTACTGGTTGTTAACTATGATCTGGTTAAAAAATCCTAACCGTAATTCTGGACTTAAAAGTCTTCGTTGCAAGAACGCCTGATGTGGCAACTAACAATAATCCGTAAATATAAAGTTACGAGTATTGTTGACATTAATATTTAATCTTTCTTCGATCACTAGCTCTCACTGCCTTCATCGGATTATCACCTTTAGAAGAGTAAGGAAGACCTAATGTCAATGCCCTAACCATATTGCTCACATTCGGCCAACGCAGCGGCCATTTCCTCATTTAGGCTTATAAAGAGGAACGTTCAGATAACGTATTCCTAAAACAATACATACAAAATTACCCATATTTATAGACACAGAGTGACCTCAAAGGCTTTGAAAATGTTGTTACCTAGCGTACACAAATCTGCAAAAGTACCGGAGGAAAGAAAGCTTAGCTTCATGCTGGAGCAGTTTTCACTGTTCGGATAACAGCTTACAATATAATGAGATGAAACATTTTGTTTAGCTTGACACAAACTTGGAAAACAAATTTTCATGGAACAGATTGTTTATAATAAATTCTGGCTGGTACAATACTACTGAATTAAGTGACGATTAGGAAGTGACTGGTTAAAAAGTGTGCAGGAGCGCACGATGATTGGTAATGCATAACAGCAACACCGATTAGGAGGACAGACGAAGTTTACCCTCAACAGTCATTCCTAAAATCGGGTTGGGTCAGCGGGATGGAGGGAAATGTTTCGCATGCCATGTTTATCCAAAGAGACACCCTAGTTGAAACCAGGTGTTTTTGAACACACATGAACTCGGGTAATCTAATCGGAAAAACCGTGCGCCAGATATCGACCAGAAAACTTCACGTTCTCCAATGACACATTGTGAGAAATAAGACAGTATCGGACGTCATTATGGAACTGGTATCCTGAGGAAGGCCACTTGAGGTTGGTGAAATGCAGAATATTACAGTCAATAGAATTGGTTGACTTAAAACAACTACTTGTAGAGTGAACAGTCGTTTTCCGTGGATCACAGAATTACTTTATGGTTTACGGCCATATTGTGAGTGAACTGATAAACGTTTCGAAACATTTACACACATTACGACAATGTTTCCCAAATATGCAGATTCGATTCGAGTGTCTGATATATGTACCCTTTCTGAGCGGTGATTGAAAAGAAAGTAGGATAGGGTTAGACGATAAGGTACGTTAAACCGTATCATGTTTCACGGAGGAAGTCCTCTGGATAGACTAACCGAGGTACAGTTTACTTCGTCGTGACTGAAGACTCTACATGTACAGCACAAAGTGTGTACATCTTTGATGCATATTCATGTAGATGCTGTCGCATAGTAAGATCAGGATCAAATGGTTTGGTCATTTTGTGCGTGTGTGATAGACCGGTCATGCCAATCGGATTGAACACAGAGGGCAGTCTTGACGATTACTCACTTGCAATCCTCGTCCGTGTTTCCCGTTTGGTGTATGGATATCTATAACTATTTGTATTACGTCAGTATATGAACATTGACAGCCGCATGTTTACCACACTAAAGCCACTAATCCGCAATAATACAACGAACTTTATCCCATGTTTCTGCATTTCTGAACTAGTGAATGAGACTATTTGCAAATCAATCGCATTCACATCACTACAAAAACAGTGTAACCAATGGTGGAGTTCACGATAATATTGGATAACCATTTTCGAGAGGCATTTATTTACTTATTGCGAGTCAGACCGAGTACCTAGTTACTGATGGAGGTATGCTCGTCAAAAACCTGCAACCGACTAAATCCTTCGCCAGATCGTTTCTAATAACGTCCCTTTGGCTGAAACTATTAATTCCTCACATTTATTGAGTTCGTGCATACAATTACTAGTTGGCTGCATCTTCAGTCACACTGGACTTGATCTGACCTGAGTCTCTTAGAAACGTTTCCACAACTCTAGGTATATGAGTAGTATAATGCATTAGTTGTCTTCGATTACTACCTGGCACTTTAACTGCAGTTAGTCATATGAACGAGCCTGTACATTACTTAAGTTACCGTCATCTGTGTGTGTATGAAATGATGTGTCTCGGTATGCGGAGACTTTTCATTTTAGATCACGGGTTGCGTTCCACTGTAAATAGTGTACGATGACTTTGAAGCCGAAAATTCAACTCAACGCCTGAAAATATGGAGTCAAAAATAATATAGTGAAACAATACAATTATGTTACTCATAAGAATGACGAAATACCCACTATTTGTTCGTATAAAGAAAGTATTTTATGTAAGCACAAGTTGAATGTTACCTACCTGCGTTTCGTTTATAAACAGGCCGGTTATAATCCACTTCGTTTCTAGCCTGATCTAAACTCATAACCAGTTACCTGTTCTTACTAGCAGCCTGTGCTTCTGACTGCCGCAGTGTGTTCAGAGATGGATATCAAACTTTGAATTGTTTCAAGAACTTCAAGGATTTCAGTGTTGTGGATCAATAACGCTTGTTGCTAAGTTACGCGTTGCTTTGTTTGTTGGTTTGTTTGTTTGCTACCGCGTTTCAAATCACAGCTGATTGGATCGTAATTGCTTTGTTAATTGCCGCACTTTGCATTTGCACCTAAAAGTAGGGGTGCCACGCATAATTCCAAATTACTTGCGTGTGACTGCAGTATGTTCAGTAACCTCGGTCGTTACGTAATACACTAAAGTGCAATTATATTGCTTATCAGATTATGTAACGAAGAGATTAGTAAAAGTCCTGTTTTTAAATTCGCCAATCTCTTTGGCATGTGTGTAGGATGTTGAAGAACTGAATGTTATCAAAAATGATTCATTGGTAAGTAAATCTGCAGCAGCACTGACCACTCCTTTTGTCACACTGTGCCTACCAATCTTACTAGTTAATTTATCGTCCCTTGTTTGTGGCGTTTTATTGTGAATGGCTGAAATAGAAGCCATGGCGAGTTTTCTTTCACTTGTTCTATTTAACACAAACAAAAGTTTGTTGACTTCGTTCTACAAGAAGTCGCATTGTGTGAACGTGGATGACGTTGCTTTCAGGGTCACTGTAAACGTTTATAAAGGTCCGGACTTCGGCTGGATTCGAACCAGCGACAGAAACATTGTCAGAAACATTGTCAATGCTCATCGGTGGCGTTAGTGGATTCCAGCGTGAACTGATCGAGAAATCCTGCTTGGGCAGTCAATCGGCTGGATCATTTGGTGGATTCCATATGACACAGCTGGTTGGTTGGATAACTAGGTCCGAATGTGAAATTTCTAAGCTTCTGGCGTGGCTTCGTAGCTCAGTTGGTAGAGCGCTTGCCGCGTTTGGGCATGGTGTTTCTGTCGCTAGTTCGAATCCAGTTGAAGTCCGGATTTTTCGCAAATGAATCTCTTCCAAATTATCAAATCTGCCAAACTACTTATCAGTTTATAAAGGTGCCTGAGGAAAGCTACTTCTTCAGGATGGCCAAGATGGACTAGAGTGTACAATATCTGTTCACATTGGCCGTCACCTGTAAGCCTCTGCAGTACATGGCTGACATACCCTGAACTCTCTTGAGACCAAAAGATGTGTTTTATCTTTTAGTAATACATCACCTTGTTAGGTGGGATGCACTCTACCAGTCCCTATCACCACAACTGATTTATAACGAGAGTTTGAACAATGCCTCATGTGAAATTCCCTCATCACTACTGGCAAACGTCCTATTTTTGGAGGACAATAATCCGAAATTATCTTCGAGTCCTACCGGGCTTATGTTCAGTCCAATTCTATTTCACTCACTTTTTAAGATCCGATCACGGATGTCAACTTAGTGGAAAAAGTAGGGAGTTTTATGAAGCACAAGAATTCACATTGTTTGTTTAGATTAGACTCTATAATATTCAGTGAATCAAATACGAACAGTCCTAGCTTTGACGCTTCAGTGGATAGCAGTCACTAAAATCTCAACCGTTTGAACATAAAAATCAGTAAGCTGCAGATAATTATCTATACACACAGTTCCATAAGGAACTGAGGTAAAACCAACTAGGACTGACTGCTACGAAATTAGGTAATGTATGGTGACCTGAATTAGTAGTCGGTATGCAATCACACGATCATTGACAGACTATCAAAGTAAAATAGTAGAAACTACATTGATAGAAATATCTAATCAAAGAAATTCACCCTGGATACATTTAACTCGGAGACGAAGGAACAGTCGCACTTTAACTTCCTCTGCATGCGCAAGCGGGTGATAACAGATGTGCAGTAAATAAAAAGGAAACATCAAACAACCTACTGGTAAAATAAAACTTACTATCAACCGAAGTTGATGGACAGTTCTAGTATCAGCCTGGACAAACTATGAAACATGGTTTGTAAAGACACCTATAGTCGTTCTATACTCTTACAGGTGCATAATGCAAATGCAGTCAACATATCTACTCTAAAGATGACTAGTATTTTTGGCATACTCTAGGATAGCACACATGTTAACAACCAGGATGAAATACCCTTATCACCAGATTAATGCCTCAGTGCAATTATAACCATTGCGTTGTGTGTTGTTTTTCAGGAGTTCTGCAAGTTTGTTGTTGGTGAATCGACTGTCACTGATTTAATTTCCGACATAATGCTACAGTGGTGCTCAAGAAAGCAGAGAATATCACTGAACAAATATTTTAGATTTTCACCTAATAAGAATAAAATTCCAGAGACTGGAACGCCTATCCAATACCGTTCATCTTCAGTGGTGAACCTATCGATTACTTGCCAGTATTCTTATTTTCTGTAATCGTAAAATATTGGGAAGCGCAAATGGACGATCATTTGAAGGCCTATAGTATACACTGTGTTGTTCTTTAATCAACGTGGACTTGTCGACAGGCTTCTGTGAATTCAAGGACTGTAATCACACATGGTTAGTGTTCAATTTGAAACAATCGAAAGTGTTAACCGCACAAGTCTATGGGTGTAGTTTAACCCGCCTGATGTCAGTGGGCTCTAAATTCTACGACTCACCAGTTATCTCGAAAACTATGAGAGCTAATGAATGGCCATTTGATTGACATTTCGTAACCAGCAGGGTACCCATTCTATGTCTCTTACTGCTCCTGGTATTTATCACTGGAACAGCACTGCTTGTGAGTTTTCAGACGTTAATGAAAGCTGACGACATAACTGTGGTAAATAACGGATACTACTATTAAACGGGAAATAGTTTAAGGTGTTTCTGGCAAATTACATTGACGGGTCACAATGTGTTGACTTCCGTTTAACATTTTTTAAATGTATAGTGACGCTTTTTACTCGCTGAGTACACGTTAGAAAGAGAAATTCTGGGAGCAGTCGTTTTAAAAGGGCTCAACTGGTCTCATCACTACAACTTTCTGATTAAGTGAGCGACTGTTAGAAGGTGCGTTTCGTAACGAAACAACCATGACGCATTACGTCATACCGACTGATCGACCCAGTTTCGTATCGTATTGTGGTGGGTGGTATTATGGTTCCACTCAACCGATCAGATTGCAGCCGTACATTTGAACACCCCTGGTCTGTTTTCTCGTGTTTGGTTTCTGATGCTACCCTGCAAGGTGATTTCTTCTAACATTCTAACTGTCATGTATAACCGTTTCATCTGATTCCTTGTGCCTCTGAATGCCCAATATGATCGTCTCGTCTGATTTGCTCTGCATCTTGTCGGCCATATCTGGTGATCGTTTCACCCTGTATATTTACACCCTATGTGGCCTAATTCTATCTCGGTTTGCCAATGAACAGTATCACCATGTCTCTTTTCCTTTTCCGTTTTGAATCGAACAATTGAGCGCGTAATAAGAAGGGACGATCCAATACAGACTGCGACATAAGGTATTCTAAACCAGTTGTTGGGTACTTTTCAGTTAAAGAGATTCCACTCCACCTTCTTAAACATTAAGGCTTGTCAAGCATACCGTATGAGAGAAGCCTAACTGATTGGGAGGACACAGATTAGGATTACAAAGCTTGTTTAAACGCTGCAATAACTTTCATAGTCGAAAAATTTGCTTAACTTCAGCAGACTCTCAGTACACCATCAGCAAACTTTGAACCACATTCTTACGTTTAGTGCAAACCATTAATTCCAAGGTCATTCACCGAAACTGCAACATCGAATGGGCCACTTGGAATGTGAACAACAATGTTTTGTCGATAAGATATATTTATTCTGGAACACCCTACTTGAATGTGTCATAACAGTGCAATCAATAGATGAATGCTTGAGGCGTGCATATGAAACGCAAGTCTGGCCCACCAGTCGGTATAGTTATCTGGACAGCTTCAAACTAGGGGTACGATTTCATATATCAGTGTTACTGAGTCACTGTTTGTTGGAATGTTCCACTGGGCGTTCTACGTCTCCACCTGTACTATATTTCCATATTGTTTTACTACGATTCTCATTCTTATAACTGTTACCATTCTCGAAAGAAATAGACTTGTGTACATTTTCCTCCTTTATTCAAATGTCTAGTATAACCAGATTAACCGAATAAGTCCAAGCTAACTTGTAAGTTACAAGATGATGCAATCGGTTTCGAATCTCGAACGGTTGGATAGAGTTCACACGATTGCGTATACTAACCCAAAAGGCACTGAAAGGAGACGTTACGTCGATTTTGTAATCCTAATTCGTCAGTATCTTCAAAAACACTTAACTCCGTAATTAGTAGTATATTGTGGGAAAACAATAAAATATCATATATTATTGACTACTACATATAACAATTTTGCATGTTGTAAATCACAGTTAATGAGTAGTGAGGTGACTTGTTTGAAAAATAATATTCACTGGTCTCATAGATTAGCACAAACAACGCGTAATTCTGATGTAACATGAAAGAGTAGGTTTTATTTTCACCTCCTTATGAATGTAAACTGTTTAACTCTGTCACATTTGACCAGTCTAATGTTATCTTTCTTAATTTAGAGTCGCTGCTTTATTCGGAAATCTTTCATCATGAAGTCACTCCTTCCTAAATTTAGTTGAATAACGTCAGCTGAATAATATTGAAGACGAGCATGTTGTTCACTGTTTGGATTTCTAATAACTGCTTCTTGCGTTTGTGTGTTTGTCACCTTGTAGCAGACTGTGTTCGAGGTGAAATTAGACAAAAATAGACTTGTTTAAAGTGGGAACCGTCAAAATGGCTATCTGTTCACACAACATAAATGATTACGTGAAATGTTTTAAGGATGCTATACGATCAACGAAGGCGAATCATATGGGCGGGTACTTTTAATACGTACACTATTGTGTTCATTTACGTCATGCCGAAGACTTCATGAAAATAAAATAACCTGCGCAGTATCTGGTTAATAAAAATAATTCAGGTGTAATTTTTCGTGCATCTTAAACGGTGGATTGTCGACATCTTTAGAATCAGTTTAGCGTCCGTTGTTCAGTGTTTTGTTACACGTACAAGCGGTTATATTCCGGTAACCATGTGCTTCATTGAATATTGGTATCTAACTCTGTTGCCATGGTTGATGCAATTTAACGTTCACTTACTCTATGACACAGTTTGATTCAACTCGGCATGGCTGCTGACGAGAACCAACCTTCCTCACTTGCACAGTCAGCTACACAATTCTCCCTAAGAGTAGTAGTTCAGTCAAACGCATATCCAGACCGTTTCAGTCTTCATTACAATACGTTCATGGCACATGTACATACACCCGTAAATATCCACGGATGACTTTTTGATGTGCGAACTGTTTGGCATATGTCCGTCCACGTCATTACTGGCATCGCTAGGCTTAAAACTGTCTAGGAGCTAACAAACCTGACGTGGACTTCGCTCATTCAAATAACGTTTGCATACCCAGTCATCAAAGGACACGCACGGTACGTACACAAAAATGCCACATGGTGAAGTGCGGGAAGTTTATTTACAAAATGTTATATAGATTGCATTGCTTTTTGTGTTGCCTAAAAAAGTTCCTCTATGAACGCGAAGTTGAAGTTAACCACGCATTCCATATAATCGAGCACTGCGTAGTTTTCAGTTGAGACAAACATTCCTGGATTAGTCTCTACCTGAATGCTGATAATCCTTTTCTCATTTTAAAGCACTGATGTCTATCTCGGACTATCGCGTCTTCTATGTTTCTCTGGCATTTCGACTTCACGCTGACGCTCAGATGACTAGGCACATTTAGGTTAGTCAGACTACTTGTGTGATGTGTCTTACTAAGCTTACTATGCGCGTCTCAGAGTAATATCGCAAAATGGACGACAATGAGATCTTAATCAACAGCGGTTACGCATAAGCATATGCCCGTCAAGCTGGTCGACAGACCGTAAGCAAAAGGCTAGCTAACCAGGCCATTCATTAAGTCTAATTTGATTGTATACATCCATGATCTGTTTATGAATAGCGCACAAACACACAACGGCTGGCAAACTCTCCATCGATAATGGAGTAGAATTAGTTTTGTACCATGGGAGAAAACAGAGAATTTACCTGTTTTCTTCTTTTTTTTTTTATAAATTCCACTGTGCATTTAGTAGAGCTTTCTTGCTTGGTACCGTTTGACATGCGCGTACTTTTATCTGCAACTGATTGCCCTAATGATCTCACTTCCCGCTGGTTTGTAGCCATTTTGCGAGGTCGCTCGTGATTGCTGCATTTTGATCGTCTTTTCTGCTGGGTAATTTAGCTATCGGGTTAATTCGCATTCAAGGTAGGAGAGCATTTTCGTTGACATTTTTGACAGCAGTACTGTGTAAATTCTATTCGGTTCGATTATCTCTGGCTTTTATCTTACTTGGAAAATATTCCTATCAATCCGACATTCTGGATCAGCGTTTCTGGAAATGTTGATTACGCATTACAGAGTGAGTTATTCTGGCTCGACGAGAATAAGTTAATAGCTGCCGTGTAGAAGTGTGTGGAGTCTCTTATGACAAATATGTACAAAATCGGAGATCTGTTATACAATAAGGATGCAATATAGTAGGATCAATGTTGTATAGAAAAAGATATAGCCTGAGACACCAAACAGTATATGAGAAAAGGTTAAGAATGTTACATCACAATAATGCTGTACTTGAGGGACATAGGTGTACATGATCTTTACCATTGTGATCTTCATAACAACATTGGACCGAAAAGCAGCAGGAGTGACATGGTGGATTGTCGAATCCTTTCGAATGTTTGTGTCCTTGCTTAGCTGACAGAACACCTTTCCGCTAAATGAGGTCATCAGTTATATCCTTTTTCACACAAAGCTGAAGATTAAACCAGTAGCCATATCTTGTTCTTCAATATCTGTATATCAGTTCTTTTAATAGACACCTCTGAGCACATTCCAAACAACAGGCTCAAGAAAGTTTGATATACGGCAAGTTCTCAGTGTTTATTTATTAATACTTCTCCAGATGATGGCACCAATGCGATTCCTAATTTCCTTAACTGGGATTGCCACCTCGTGTTTCAGTCTCATTAGATACATCGTTTTACCGCCGTCTGTTTTTGTTAGTGGCGTGTACTGTTGCTATATAATTGCAGACTGTCATATAATGTATGGAGTGAACTTTGTAATGCAGTAAAGTAGCCAAGTTGCTAAAACTGTAACGCACACACACACCGTGGGTTCGTGGAGAGAAAAAACTATGGCCTCAAGATGTTCAGATGACGTGCGTTATTCGCACATTATTATTTGAGAAGAAAGACAGATATGTGATCGCCCATACACTTTGAAACATGTCAGACAGTTTTGTGTAACTTGATACCTACATAGGTATATTTTGTGTAATACTGTGTATCTTTTTGAATCATCTAGGACATAATGGATAAAAACTCGCCTCGACTATAAGTAACCTAAACAGTACCGGTTTAATACTGACGTTTTACTGTAAGCCTATTCTATTCTGTTTACATATTGTCCCTAAAAGGTCGGTGACTCCAACTTATAAGCTGGAACAGAAAGTGACATACTGGTGGATTGTTTGTTGTTTATTCATTTGGCGTTTAACAGCAGCAGCAACAACGACATCGATAACAAGCCTATGATAGTTGCTAATCTTCCATATGAAGTTCCTAGTTCCATAGAAATGGGTTGGGATGTTACTGTACAAATTTAAGGTGACAACCGGGCCAGTCGATACAAATTAAGCACACTACTGTATTACTTACCGGTTCGATGTTGTAATTTGTCTGCTAAGAATTCTTCTTATATCCAAACCGGATATATTTATATGACTTAAACGATTCGGTATTTTTGTGTAGACTGAACATAACGACTGATCGCAATTGTCGCATTCCCATAGATTTTCCATGCGGCCCCTTTCGAAGCGATCGGGTAACCTGATCGTTACTCAGAAGCGAGAGTGGTTGAGCGTTCACATATGACAATTCGGTCATGCATAATGTGAGGTCAGTAGCGTAGTGGTAAACACGGTTGTCTCATGAACAGCGTGTCCGTGATTCTAGTCCCGGCAGTGGCAAGGATACGCACTACTGACGAGCTCTAATGAGAGCGAAACTCCAGTCCAGTGCTCCCCCTGTTTGTAAGGGGCCGACTGGAAAATCTATGAAAATGCGACAGCTGCGATCAATGGTGAGTGATATTCAATCCATATCAAATAATAACTTACCCACTTCAATGAACTTAGTACACGAACATTCATCATGCAGTCTACTTTATGTGCCACATCCAATGTGTCGCACTCAAAAGTCAGTATTGTATGTTCAATCTATATGAAAATCAAAAATTTCCTACTACTCATCACGTTCGGTATTTGTCCTGGCGGCTGAATTCTACGGCAGACGGTTGCTAAGTAAAATTGGGTCAAATCAGTTAATCATTTATTTACTTCTGGGCTGTTACTTTAATGACCATACACATTCACGCAATGGCTTTGTTTAGAAACAAATCAAACAAACGCAACAATATGGCATTCAGTGCAAAGTTCTGCAATTAAAGCACATAAAGGTGGACTGCTATAAGCTAGACTTCTGCAAAAATGTTTCACCAAAATTTAGAAGTAGCGGTCCTGTTAACTCAAGATTCTCCAGAAGAAAGTATTATCGACAAATAGTAGCTGAAGAGGGTTGATCTTTTGTTATGGGTTACACAAGTAATACATCTAAACCAAGGCTGGAACAAAAACATTTCAAGGCCATTCAACTAAACCAATCGAATCATCACACTGAAGGTTATTGTGATTGGCTTCTGTATGGGTGAGCATATTAACGACTGTTGATGGTTGAACATAGACTGAAGCAACCATCTCTCTGTTGTCATGTATCGTTTGTGGGGCGTTGCCATGATACTGAGTCTTTTGTTTTGCGTATCTTGGAGTTACGGAGCAGTGAACGCAGATGAACAGCTAACGTGCAACCCAAAAACCGAGAATTGTGAAGGATTTTTGAGAAAACATTTAGGAACTCATGATACCCAATTCACAGAGGGCATTATAACAACGATGAAACGTGAACAGAAAGTGGAATTGTAATGTATCATGTTAAATTGTTTGCACACGTGCTCATTTAATTAATTCTTGTGTTCAATTTGACAAGTAGAACAAATAGAAAATTTGTTGAATGACAGTGTTCTTTGTATACAGCAAATCTTGCCTTGTGGTCATGATTGTCATCTGTAAAAGGGAAGGTAATTGTTGGCTGAAGGGCTTTAATGGTACATTTGGATTATTTGTCTGATACTATCTGGAAACGTAATAATGACTTATTTTCAAAATCGATATGTAAAAATGGGGTATACACTGGAAAGTTTTTCTTATACTTATCACTCAAATGTGTAGCCATGTATGAGAATCCATTCTAACAAACAGATAGCAAATATATATGGCATGGTATTTCATTTTAGTTGAAATAATGTGCTTCTTTTGTTTGCTAAACAAAGAGTCACAGTATTTCGTAGCGGGTACAACGTGAGTTGGGATCCAAATCAAATGTGTATTTCGAAGAAGTCATGACAGCATGTATCGCATATTTCTTATCAATTATACGTGTCAAGCGTGAAAAATTTTTTGTGCGGAACATGTAAACCTAGTCAGTAAACACTGCTACTCAGTTTCAAAAACAGTCTGTTTGGGGGGTATGAAAATAGAAGAATCTGGAACGGTTCCATGGGCTTCTTCCGAACAAATCTCTGAACCATGTTCCTTCAATAGGCTACTGAAAATAGCCGTCTTTATTCGAGTAATTGAAAGTTTAACTATCCTATGCGCTCTTACTCTACAATTTATTGAAATGGTACTGGCCAACACTGCACGTTTGACTATCAGATGACGCAAACAAAGCAATGGGATAAAAGTAAATACACCTTTCTTGAAGATATGCTTCATCCTGAGGTTTCGTTAACTTTAATGTAGGAATTATTTCAATCATAATTGTTGTGTATATGTAGTGATGTAAAACAATGACAAATTGACGGTCTGTACCGAAGAATCACCAATGGTTGTAGGTTACCCAAGTCTTGTGTTATTAGCAAAGATTCACAATGGAGTATTTGGTTTACTTATAAGCAGTTTGATCTATTTACTGGTTTAGAAGAAACCCAGTTCTAATTAATCTGATTTTTATCAACAGGAACAACATGTGTATGTCATTTGTTAGCGTTCTTCTGGAGTATGTGTTCCAGCAACAGTCCTGTAAAAGAACATAACACAAGCCAGCATGCGTCGAAAGCCCAGTAAGTCATGCACACAACTTACACAAACGAAAACTCACAGGGCACCAACAAAACAGCAGCACACTCCGTTACACAATTCAAATCAGTTCGTGCGCGCCTGCTGATTTCAACTGCACGTTACAGGTGTACGCGCATTTTCAGTAAAGTCGCTCGGTGATGTCAGCCCAGTAATTTGGCCACCACTGTTCACAGTTGCTAAAGCCCTGCTGTTCACACACGTCTCTGTAAGCGTTCCATCTCTTGAAAGACAATACTAGAGATGTGTTGTTCTGCTGACAGTTAGACGTCATCGGTACGCAAAGAAAAGAGAGCACCAGTACACAAACCATAAATTCATAAGACATGACGACAATGTTATCTTTGGTTTTGCTTGCACAAAAAGCACACGCTGCGAAGTAGTCTAGCAGGTTGCATTGCGTTCCGAGACTATGGCCACTTTAAGTTCCTCCGGTGTTTGTGAACTGTAACTGTAGATCCTGTGTCTGAGGTAGCCCAGCGTCACAGAACAATACTAACAGAACAGTCATCTGTTGATATGCGCGGTTGACCACATTTTTGTAATTAATGAACACTGCCTGTTGTAACAAACATTTCATCAGCCTTCGAGCTGATTTAAAGGTAACCGATCGCTTACGCACATGCGTTGTATTAAACTCGTTCGTGGTCTCTTTCATACTGTCACTACAGGCGGCGCAAATAACAGCCAGTTCAATACGTCGTTCAGTTATCAGTTTACCGGCAAGTTATTCACTTACTTGCGTTCCAAAAGTGCCATCTGGTTCTAACACGATAAACGCATTCAGATCAAGCTGTGCGCGGCTGCCGTTCCACAAACTGAACTGAACTGAGAAGAGTGTGATCCACCATAACTCAACATGATCAGAGTCAAACAGACAGGCAGACACACACAGATCGTATAAGTCACTTCAGGAACCGTAAATCCGATGTGACTTCGGTGAAATGAAATTATCGATTCTGAATGGCCATCAGAAGCATCTACACTTATAGTGTGCGCAGTCCTAGAGAAGTCAGTTGGCAAACAAACACGGTACTTGTAAGGGGCGCGTTATGCCTTTCACCTGGCCCGATCCAGTTTTGATTAGTACTGACACATATTAACAACATTGTTGCAGACCGTTATACTGAAACTAAACTATCATCAAATCTATCACCGTATTCTGTATGACCCTTTTGCCTTTGACAATTTTTCTAGAGGTGTTCAGTAGATGTTTTTGTGTTGTTTACATACGTGAGAAGATAGAAGGAACAGGTTTGGGACTGTTTGCCACTGCCAATACCAATGGACCTATTCTTTTAGTGTAGGTGAAACAATTAGATGAATTTTGTTACGATCGCTTGACACAGGAAGGCAAGAACAAATACAAAGACCGCCAGAAGTATCTCGATCACAACGGTATCCCAAAACGGCACAAAAATCAAAACGCAACTACCGGAGCCCAACTTTCGCAGCTTACCCAACAAGTAAGGAAAAAGACAGCCCTCGAAAGAGTTATATTTGATGCTCAGCCGAAGACAAAACAGTGGTGTACAGCCTCTGAACTTATAAGCCTTGGGCAGCCTTCAATCTAGGCTGCTCAAAGGACCAATCAGAAGCGCGCGCGAAACTGGAATTTTAAAAGTATTGGCCGGAATTCAAATTCCCAAAGGTGAAAAGTCCATTTTCACTGATAAATAAGGCAAATTCTCGGGAAAAAGTGTCTTTTGACAACAAGGTTCAACAGTGAGCTCTCAAAATAAACAGATGAAAGAACTAGTGAATGTCTTCTGGGACCAGTCCTAGAAAACACCAGATCTGGGATGCTGTAGAAATGATGCAAACGCAGATCGATCGATGACGCCGCTTTACTACAGAATGTGTCTGTCATTCTCCTTGGAAAAGTAGAGTTCGTTGTTGCAGTAGAGCAGATTAATTAGGTTCATTCATTCTTAATACCTACTTGAAACGCGGTAGTGGACGACATCTTATCGAAGCGCTCCTGTACAATCATATTGTCATATCGAAACCAGAGGTTTTACAGCTTTCATTTCGAGATAACTGAACTGATGAATCAATCAGCCATCACCTGTATCACTTGATCAAGCAAACGCTGCCAGTAACGACGTACCTAAGCAGGCGCATTAATACAGATCACCGTTCAATCTGGTTGTATCGCCAAAGAAATTCGTGCGAATGTTGTGACTATATGAGAAACGGTCATTGACGAAAATTGGATAACTTACTGCATCGGCAGTACTCAGACCACATCACACGCTTCTTCATTTATCCCTGTGATCAGTCAGTTCTTCAGTTTTCGTTTATCTTATCACATAAGTGAATATTTAGTAGCCTTTACTGGTGTACTGATTTAATAAATAATTACAGGAAACAGTTGCTTGTCACGACTTTTTCCATATTACTGAAGACCTACTTTCCAAATATTAGTTACCTTAAATTCTATCGAATAGACTTGCCTGAATGATATCCTGGAAGCACAACCACGTCAGCTGCCTACAGAACAGCAGAGTTGGGGTCTGTTTCTTTATTCACTCACTCTGCTTGCCTTCCTTTCACCAGATCTGAGTGAGTAATAAAAAGCTGTACATTCCATCAATGTTAATTCAGCGTTGTTTCCAGTCTACTTAAACAATGAATTTACGCGCTTAGAAGCACACATGTTCCATACTGTGTCAAACTAACGTATCGAAAATGAAGATTGCAAATAATATATTAACCAACTTATTCAATCGCGATAGCTTTCTCGTGGGTGTCAACACGGGTAATATGCAGTTGTGAGTTTGTTGGGCTAACTGGTGCGTATTTTCCATGTGTATGGCAGCCTGAACCGGAAATTGTTTATGGTAGACTAGGAACATAGGGGTAACTCATGGCGGCCCACCTAGAGGCTGCGCGATGTTTACACAGCGACGAAAAGTTCAGGAATACTCAGCTGACTCAACTGGCTGCCTGGTCGGTCAGCTGATGTCTAAGCTACCTGCAAATGACAACTGTATACAACATCCCGTATCACACAGTCCAGACATCTTAGCTAAGTAAGAAGAAGTAACTTGGTGATTGTCTTCTGAAAACAGAGGAGCGAACTGTATTGATTTACTCGTATGTGGAGTTCAACCTCCAAGTATTAGAACAAAATGACAGGGACGAGTTCTTACCATTGTTTATCAAAACAAAGCAAAGCGGACTGAGGATAAGTGTTAAATCGCTTCTGGCAATTTAGGGTAATTCACTCAGTAACGCGTATTCGACAATCCTAATAACGTCTATTCAGACGGCCGGGTTAACGGGACTATCGTCCAAGTCAAAAAAACGTCAGAAAGGGCGACCGAAAAGATTGGAATTTATACGGTACTGTTTAATAAAATTACAACAAAGGTACTGTCCCACCTTGAATGTGAATCAACCGGGTACACAAATTATCCAGCAAAGGAGTTCGAAATGGGAGACAACTAAGCACGTGTTCACAAACAGCCACCAGTCAACCAGAAATGACCTCACTGAAACAATCGGGTGCAGATGAAGATGAGAACGTGTCAACAACACCAAGGAGGAAGTTTTAACAGATGGATAGTGATAGTTGTAAGCAAGAAGAAGACAAACATTTGATGTGCAACTAGGGTACGAAATTCGTTATGATCGTTCACTGCACACAGTAAGGAAATAATGGCAGATTAAAGATAGGCTTTCTACAACCGAACCAAACACACCTCTACAGGTTCATCGTTCCACATCATACCAGGCAAAAGGCGAAAAACACAGTAGACAAACTTCAACAAATCGAAAAATAAGGTTCGAAGTTCGACATTGAAATTCGACCAACTATTCTATCACCATGATCCATGTTCCACATGCTGATGTGCATTGTTTCGTCAACTTTTAAAGAAATAGATGTACTACAATTTGTTATTCGACAAGAGAACAGCGTTTTCGGTGATTCGTCATGAAACGGAATACAGCATAGTTTTATGGATTAATTACGTGCGACAGGGTGTACATTAACGGATCGAAGGGTTTGTAATCACTGTCACGACAATCAGGTCTTCCTGAGGGCTAGCTGCTTAACGATGGGTTGTACAAAATAAGGTTGACTGCCAAGATAGTGGGCACGATTACTTACTCTGTTCAGTTCGAATAAGTTGCTTTTATTGAGACGAAAAACTGTGAAAATTGAGAGTAATCTGCACTAACAAGCACTCTAAAAACATTCTTCAATGATTATTGTTAGTTCACGTATATGACCATTAGGGACAGGATAACTAGCAGATAGAACGTAAGGGACCATAATGTATTGCGGTAAATAGACTTCAAGTTTGTGGCCTGAAAATGCACATTGTATACTGTTGTCTCATGCAGTTCTTACTGCTGGTTACAGTCACAGAATCTGTAGATGTACTGACTGCACGAAACATGATTTGTTACACTGGATGCTACATAGATTACAGCTGTAGCTGCCCATAGATTTATGGCTGAATCGTCAGGTGCACCGAATTGCGCGAATTAGTCTACGGTTGTCTGTCTGCTATCAGTGAATAACAAGTCACCGAAATCTGTGATTGAAAATTGAAGTGAATTTACATTTGGGTGTGATCATTTAAGACCGCTAATTTTATGAGTATGTTAGGTTATTCAATACAAATCAAAATGCGATTCATACAATCGAATATTCTGTTGTAGAAGAGTTATTAATTACGTTTTCGGTTATCTAAAATTTCAAGAATCATACATTTCCCAGAAAAGCCACCACTAACGACGGATGAATTGTCCGCCTCTGAGGGAACCCAGAAATCCCAGTTTGGAACAAATCAGGAATACATTGTGACTGTTTCAAACACAGTGTCTGTGTCTGCATTTTTATGCTTTGTTAGGCATAATTATTTAGTCGCCTAAACAGCTTTATGGGATGTATCGATGAAACATGACGCTTTATGTGTTGCAGTTGTAGTCTGCTCCAGTTGTGTTGCTGTACTGCATCTTTCGGTTCGTGTAGATTCACATCAGTGAGTGTGTGTCACGACAGTCAACCTTTAGTAAATAGAACATTACAACTCGGAATTTGGAGAGTTAGGTTCCATCACATTGTATGTAGTGTTTAAAAATCCGGTGGGCTTTTAAAAGATTACATCACAAGGATAAAGAAGTTACCAATTTCTAAAATGTTTTCGGAAAGCGCTTACTTTTCGATGAAAAAACGTTCTTCTGAACTTTACCTGCTTTAATGTGTAAACAATAAAAAGCGTTGCCATGACAACCGTGCAGCTAGTGGTAATTGACACAGCTGGAAAGGCAATGTTTCATTGTTGTTGCTAGAGGACATTCAAAAAGATTAATTTAGGCCTCAGATTCCATCGGAAACAAAATAAAAACAGGTTTTTCAAATAGAATACATGTTAGCCTTATGAGGATAGCACTATTGGGGTTACTTAGAGTAACTGAAATAAGAAATGTCATAGTCAATAAAAGGACCACAGTCAGGCAGTATAGCGCATGTGTGCACTCAGTATTAATAGAAAGTGGAAAACAAGTGTGTGCTCAGAATAAACCTGTTCTTTAGCCTTATCTGTTTTGTCTTTCATTAACACTGGACATACTTGGCGCCTATTTTATATATATATATATATGCATGCGATTATTCTGCTAGCAATCTTAAATGCTCACCATGGTTAGATGCTTAAGTTACAGCTACAGTGCAATCCATCCATAAAATATTCCTTAGTATTTGCTCTTCCAAGTGGGGTATTCAGAAGCAGTATCTTACAGATTGCAAGACCAAGTAGTATACGTGCGGCACCTTTTCACATTCAAGTACACACACTCACGCGCGGTCATCGTCTTCGACCTCAGCCAGTTGAAGTGCTCTTACTGGATAAGATTCAATGCGAAGACGTTCAGACACGCAAGAGACATTTTGGACGCGGATCCCAACAGCAGAAACAATGGACTAAATTAGCTGGACATCAGTCTCATGGAACAGTGACTTGGTAGAGTGGCTAAACACCAAGTCAAACCTCCACTTACAAACGCAACTCACCCTAACGGAAACAACTTGCTGGTGTTTCACCCAGAAGCAAGTCAGCGAGTAGGTTAGACCTAGAACTATTGTTTCTCTCACACACGAACAATCTTAAGGCCGGAACCAACAGTGCACTCAATTGTAATGTCTGTGTGCAATTTCATGTCTTTCCTTAGTTAGGGTGATCAGGTGCTGTCCGGCTTGCTATAATGCACACATGTATGTGTGAGTTCGTTAAACTCCTGTAAATGTGTGTCTTGACCTTTTCTGCTATTCCGGTGTGATGGTCAGGGTTTTAAACTGTTTCAGTATAAATGGCTATACTGATCAGGAACACTGTCTTTTCAGGTTAAACCTTGTCAGGTAGGCCTAACGGAAACAGCTAGGTAAAATGCCCTCACGCTAATAGGGTGGTTTGCTGTGCCAATGATTGCGTAATTGTAAACAGGCAGTGAGGCATGGCTCTATGAGTATACAACAGAGGTTTGCATATACCTACAGTGTTGTTGTATTCTGTGTATGGAACAAGGAGGTTAAAAAGATTCCTCAAACAAAGCAGCCTGATCGTCCAGCAACTGACCGTCACCTCCGGGATATTATTCTGCACGGTAAAAAACCTCGCGGTAATTCTCAGAAGATTGATGCAGCTTACAATACATCTACTTCACAGGGCAGTAATCAAGATGAGTTATCAACATTCTCTTCGTTGCGTCCCTTGGGCTGAATTAAGCCCCCACGACTAAGCAAATCAGACTTCTGGGTAACTAGTTCCGGATGGGCGTCATGTTGTCCTACAAGTCATACTGAGCCACAGACTCAACTTGTTGTTCCACATATCGCAATGAGACATGTCTTTGGACACAAGACATCCGTCAGAACATGGAATGTGAGTACGCTGCTGGATCGATGCGTCACCGGATGGGCAGTAAGCCATGAAGCGCTGGGCACCATGGAACTGAGACGTCGTAGCATTGATCCAGCGGCCTTGAGTGATATAACGCTTGCAGAAAGCACCACAAAGCAGGTGCTGGATAGACCTTATAATTAACAGGTTACCAGGCAGAAGGTGCTCGGTAGCATTCTGTGTATTTAGCAATCACTGACCACACCACTTCCTTGATGATAGGCGAGCCACACGATATCGGCTCTTGAATTGTGTCCATACGTCTACAACTTGGTCGAAGTAGGTCTGCTATAATTCCTAGTGTTTTTCGTCCAACTATGTGTCAAGCGGATTACGCAAGTGACGAATTCTATCATCAGCTGTCTACTGCAATTCGCTTGAGATCGACTGGGTGATTTCAGTTCACGAGATAGACGCAAATCATCAGCCTAGTCGGTGTCATCGAGCCGAACAGAATTGATGCAGCCAATGAGAACGGCGTTCATCTGCTCCACCCCTTTTATACTCACGGATTAGCTAACAGGAACACTTGATTCCAGCTGGGTGCGAGCGATACCAAGATGTGGATCCATTTATGGTGACACCGTTATCATTTGCACGAAAACGAGATCGTGCAACAGCACGAAGTTTACAAATTGTGTGACACTGGACTGATGCGTGAATCTCAGTGTGACACAAATCATAGGATGGTCAGGATCAACACGTTTATTCATATTTGCAAGTCTGTTTGCTGTAGATCATCCGAACAGCGGCAGAATCTGAATGTTAAGCAGTTGCGGAGCTCAAGGACAAGGATGGTATTTCAGTCTGCGGTTGTCGTTCATTTGAAAGATACTCACATATCCACTAACCATGATCATGTGTGGCAACATCTCGAAGGAACAGGTCACGAAAGCAGCGATCGAAACGACAGGTGTCCAGCACAAGAAATGCCCGGATTAGTTTGACGACAACAATGCAGTTGTTTCCAGCTTGATACGGAACAAGAATGGCGCGTTTGCTGTTTCCAGAATGGACTCAAACAACGAGGTCAACCGAGCCACGTTCTGGAATGTCTACCGTCAATTCGTCAGACGGCTTCGCGGACTGGATCACAACTGACAGAAAAAGCAGAGTAAGTTGGTCCAGTTCTATGCCAACAACAACTGCCAACAACACGAGGACTTCTACAGTTTTATCAGGACTATTTTCGGCCCAAACATTCAGTCAACCGAGACACGAATTGATGGGGATTGGGTTTCAGTGCAGTCAACCGGAGGACGTGATGAGAGTGTGTTGCAATCACTTTGGTTGCCCACCAAACCGGTCGGCTACCACTGACTAGATGACAGTGAATATCCTGTCTCAACAAGTTGTCCAGAATTATCTGCTTGTCACTGCAAATTTAGCACAGGTGCAGATTACTATTGGACAACTGCAAAAAGGAAATGTTGCATTTGAAGATGGGTGGTCAGGAGAACCTTTTCAGCATGACGGTACAGTTTTGGATTGTGCGTTGTTGCAGTTTGTTCACTCCATCTGGAGACGAGAAGACAGTCCCTTAAGAGTTGAAAATGTTCTGATCGTAACCATGTTTAAAGGTAATGGTAGCAGGCGGTGTACTAACAGTTGTTTGAACACTATTCTATTGTGATTCGCTTGAAAATTGTTTGCAAGAATCTTGTTGAACTGGCTCAATACGGAAGTTTCGGAGTTTCATTCATTTGGAATGTTGCACGTGAGTATGAAGTTAATGATTCAGTCAGGTGGAACAACCCAGGATGTTTTCGCCAATGTCATCTGCATGAGGCATGACTATATCCTTCCCTGACTCACTTCAATTTATATTTGGTCGCAACGCTGAAAACTGCTCTCGAGAACTCTGAGGACGTTGTGAGATTTGACTAATGCATGAATGGTCGTTTGTTGAGTGCTCGATCTTTCGGCCATACAACTCGATTACGTACCACAACATTGCGCATGTTGTCGTTTACAGCTAGCGGTGAACTATTTGCACACAGCAACGTGGAACTTCAGCGACTGACCACGGCTTTTGCGAACTCCACGTCGAAATTTGATCGGATATCAACACGAGTGAGACGTTTTTCACTTCAGTCTGTTCCGGGCATAGGTGCTCGGACTGCAACTGGAATCCGCATTAATGGAAACACTATGGATAGCTTTAGCGAATTCTGCTACCCGGGTATCAGTCTGTCGAAAGATCTGAACGCAGATCGCCGGCTCCAAGGTCATTTGGCGGAAGCCAGCACAACTTTCGAATGTTATGAAAAATGTGACTAGAAGAGCTACAGCGTAAAGATGAACACTAGGCTGTGTCAAGGAAATGTGTTGTACTTGAGCCGGAGTGTTAGGTCACCAACGTAATCATAGCACACGGTCAGCGAATAGACGACGAGTACAGTAGGCATAAGTAAGTTAAGTCTGATATGTCTATTTTATTGTTCGTATGAGGCAGCGACCACCGTCGTTTGTTAAATCAACCACACTTTTCAGAAATCTTGATCACGGTGGCCTTCTACCTTTTCTTTACTACAGTTTGCAGGTGTACTGTCCAGTGAATATTTCCTAACTTCCGGTCTAACTTTAGAGCGTGGTTTTTCTTCTTCACTTTATCTATTGAATAATAATACGTAATCTTCCACTGAACTAATCGTTGTATTATACTTTCAACATCTCTTCCGTCAGCTCATATTGTATGAACTGAGTATCTCCATTTTTTGTCTCCGGGATACAACAATGTCGGTTTCATTCTATCCTATCGTACGGCTACTCGGCAGTTACCGACCGGATCATAGAGGCCAACATTCATAAGTCTCATGATCTTATTTTTCCCGATCTACATTGGATACATGATGTGTCAGTGGAATCACAAGTGGTGCAGCGTAAGCTACTTGTGGTGGGTGTTATGCGCAAGCATTCTTTGACTATGGTCACTGTCACAAGCTAATTCAGATCGGATTCACACAATCTGTAACAAAGAGACTACGGAACAGACGATCAGAGGATAATTGGCGGAATAGAAACCTAACCAATACCTATTAAACACACAATAATGGCACCACAACATACATCATATAACAGATGGTCAACGTCAACACGGAGAGATCGCGATTATCCTTATTCTGTTGCAACAGATTGGACAATCAAGCCATATGAATAAACGGCTTAGTTTCCCGAATATTTGCGTCAAGTATGCGTTTGAATTTATCTGCGGATTACGCAGCTACAGCAAATTCTGGTAGGTTGTTTTAGATTGCGCACACTCGGAAACTAAGTGTTCTTTACATGTCAAAGTGCTCATTTGATATTGCAGCTTGAGCGAGTTATCTATGAAATTGTTATTTCCGCTAGCCACGAGTATTTCTTTAAAGGGGTGTTGGAGCTGATGGAGGATACTATGTACTAAAATCAAGTTTCCTTTAATATATTAGTATGGCAATGGAAACTGTCATGGTTTGTCCAACCCATAAGGTTAGGACAAAGTGCGTTATGTTGAGATCCGTTCTGTAGCCGTACGTCCTACATACTTAACCAGAGTAAGGTCCTTCATAAAGTGAGGCCCACATAAAATTGAAGTTGGGAACGGCCCAGCAAAGTGAACTAAATAGTGAAACCGTCCACGCAGTCTGGTGAATAAGCCAAGCACTAAGTTGGCTTTTTTAGAAAATGAGACAGATCAGTGTCACTTGGGTCAGTAGTGTCCAAGTCTCTGTCGCGCCCAGTGACACCCGAAGAAGTACACTGTGCAGCTTAGCTCACGGAGATTTTTCACTCTACACTTAGACAAGTAAGATCGGAAACGGTTTTCTGTGACCCAGAGGTATAGTATACTTAATTCACTCTACAGCTTCTAATTTTCAGTCACACTGTTCACCGTACGCCAAATCTGAAAGTCATTAACAAGCAAGTTATGGAATTCCGATCACAAATAAAACAGAGTGTAGGTCTTACTATGGAACATTGTGACACACCGCTTGACACATACTGTAAAGAAAAGAGGTTCAATAAAGCACAATAAATATTTTCCACCTCGCTAATTGTCATGCTACGCACGCTGGCGTTTATTACCCAGAATTCCGGTCCTTACCAAACCCGGTTTCCGCTCACACGTTGTGTGAACTTCAGTCCGGTTTGTGTGTGGCCAACGCCTTTTGTCGGGGAGCTTTCGGCCTACCATTCCTCGTCCGTTAGTCTGATCTTGTTGGGCGATGATTCACTCTGTCGCCGTTGTTGCCCGTAATATATCCACTGCGGGCTTTGACAGTATGTCACAACTGCATCTAGATATTCCACCGAGTGTTGGGATAATCGCGCCCCCGATCCAGTCATGCATTCCACTTTGCCTCAAATTTCGTGTCCATTGGTTCGATCCATTTGAGTGATGAATCATCCAGTCGCCCGTGTTGTCCGCCGTCTGCTGGTCTTCGGCTTTTGAAAACACCTTCTCGTCGGACTGAGGTATTTCACCGAGTGTTGGAATACTCGCACTTCAGGTTTGATAATCCATCAAAATATTATCGGTGTCAGAAAGCTCCGTTCACCTTGACCTTAAAATAGTGATCTTGAGGGTAATCAGTGAGCCACAAGATAGGAAGATTTTCTATATCAAAAATACGTAGCTTTATGCAGAGCGTTAAATGGCCGACTAGGTCGAAAATCTTAAACAAGACTATAAAAACCAGGTCAACTAGTTTACCTTTATCAGCCGCCTTTCTACAATGCTCTGCAGACAGCGAAATGTATGTTTTCTGAACAGCATTTCAGTCCGTCGTTTGTTTGCTTAATGTTATTTGTGTTAGTGGCAGAATCAATCGCGTGAGACGAACGTGACTGTACGTTCCGGATGCGATTCGGTTTTCCAAAAGCCACACTCCGATGAGTTGTAGACGTTTTTACCTGTCCGTTCTGTGTAGGCAGTGATTACCAAGTGTCTTTTGCATTTCTAACTGATGTGAATGCATACGGTTTGTTGTTTTCTTAATCACGGCTGTCTTATTCCTGTTAGGATTGAGTACAAATGTTAAAGACGAATAATCCTTGGAAGACACATCATACTGTATCATTGTATCATCTCATTTCTAAATTTAGTTACAACAGCCTTGTGTACCTCATCTTCTCTATGTGCACATGTCCACCCACAACGCATGAGCAGCTTCATTGTTTGGGCCGAAATAATTGTCTTTGACCATATTTCTCGGAATTGGACGACGAACAGAGAGTAGTCTCCACCGTCGTAATTTGAACGAGATGAGAATAGCGCTATTTTAACTGGGAATACCCGGTCCACCAAGGCAAACTGAC
>LUCH01002051.1:0-19574 GCA_013368495.1 Paragonimus heterotremus
TTAAAGCGCAGGCGTCCTTTGGCTTCGGTCACTGTGACAGGCTAATCCGTCTCGGATGCCGCCAACCCCCCCAAAAATCGTGATAAGGCTCCATCACGTGTGTTAAAAGCGGATAGCTTCATTTTACAGGCGAAATGGTTTCATTCTATCAGTTTAAATAACCATACATGTTCAATACCCACTGTATATAAACTTCCCACGAGCAGGGCTGAAAAAAACGACAGCATAACGAGCGCCTGGGCGTAGGGGTAAGAAAAAGTAACTAGTTAGAAAAAGTATAAAAACACACTTAGTTCTACTGATCAGCGCCATTGAAAGATACGGTTCGCAGCCGTATTCAGTGATGGGATGTTGTTATGCTTGCTGTAATGATCGCCTTTAACGAACATTACACATTTACCTCCAAGGAATATAAAATAATGAAAATAAAGTATTTAAAAAGCGCATGCGACCTAAAAGTTTTGTTGACTCTGTACAGTTTATTCTTTTGTTAAAATTCTACCTTTATTTTATGAACTGTGACTGAATTGGCCAATTGAGATACATATGCAACAAAAGTTAATAATAATAATAATAATAATAATAATAATAATGATAATAATGTAAACACCTGCTGATTAGGTTGGTACCGCACACAGGTGTGTGCAACACACCAACAGGACTGTAGACAATCGCGTTTTTAGAAATGGCAATATTAGATAGACCTTGGGCAGATACGTTTAGGTGAACGAGTGAAGAGAATCAAGAAGAACGTTTCAACTGTTTCAACAGATTGTTTCCGTGTACATAATGTAATATGACGTAAATAAGAATACACATACGGTCACAAAACGTCTTCCTTACAAGCAGATCCAATTGACGCTTATGCTCAAAGACTCATGTTTTCGCTCACTTACTGGCAGTTAAATGAAGTGAGAAATGATAACGACAGTAATCATAATGATTAGGGTTATTGACACAAATTACATCAAACTTCGTCACCTTAATGTAATCAATTCACTAACTTTTCTCCGTTTGCTTCCGATTGACCAGTTGATAAAGAATATCGGCATTTGGTGATTCTAAGTCGAAATTGCACAATAATGCAACCTGATTGAGTTTTCCTCTTTAACAGTCCCACTGTGTCTATTAGAGGTTAGAACGAATGAATCCGCTGGCCAAGGAAAACCTTGTATTTCAACGGTCCTTCTGAAGGTATCAACTATTCTAGGTCGATGTCACCAAACATAGACCACCACTATTCGATCACCATCATTGCTCGTACGATGAAGAGGAACTGGTAAAAGCGTTACGAGCGTAAATTCACGTGCAAAAGAAATAACGTTTGTCTCCTGAAAACACCGGCGAACGCCTCCATACTCACAAACAACGAACCTGTGATAGCATCTAATTACTCCTCTAAGATAATTTCCACTTAATTTTTTAGTAATCCACATTTCAGTAGCTTGTAAAACGAGATTGGTCCAAATGAACACCAATCGATTTCAATACCATAAACGAATGACTTGGTTCTAGTGTGCAGCGGTGTTTAGTTCAATTAATAACGTGTTTAACCAAGAACTTCGAATCACGAGAAGACGGATCGTGATGGCGTTGTAAAGCCTTGGTGACAAAGTTAACCTGATTAGGAGGTTGTGTGTTTATTCAGTCACGGTATGCCCTGATTGCTTCGAAATTCGTCAGAACTGTCTGATAGACGACAATCTTAGTCACAAAGCACGACCTACATTGATTCAACTGACATCCCTATCGCGTATGTTAACACTGCCTCGAAGCCGATAAGTTATCTGTGTAGTCGGTCATCCAGCAGACCTTCACATAAGCACACGAAATAGGTTACACAGAAAGAGTGTATTACGATTGATTCCAGTACAGTTGTCATAAACGCAGTGTTATGACAGAGGGACACCTCGGAGACGCAGTTAGCCCGGTATTCGGCGGAAATATCTCAAACTAGCTAAGTGAGTTAACCAAAAATCAAATCCGACAGATTATAGACATGATAAACTGAACGATAAATCAAGAAAATCAGCAACAGCAGCCAAATGAGCAGAAGTTAATGGGAAACTTAAACTCAAACCTTACTGTGTTGTCGACTAGGATCTCGGTTTTTTAAATACAAACATGTGATTGGTAGTATGCGCGTGCGACTTGGACTACAGAGACGTAATTGATGAGTAGCATGAGAAACGGTTGACGAAAATTGAACAGTGTTCACCTGTGACAGTAGTCGTAGCGTTCAGGTATATTGCTCCAAACAGAAGCACCAGATTCGAGTCAGTGGTACGTGATTACCACGACATGGACAAGGAGCTTTTGAGGCCTTCTCTAAGTTGTTTCACTGAACAGAATAACACGTCGGCGGTCTTTACCGACGACTGAAACACACGTTGTTTGCGGATACTTATTCTAGCTCGCTTCTTTCAGATACGGAACACATCCATGCAGCGACTTTGAACATAATTCCCTTGTATATCCGTACTGCTGTTCCTCACTTCCTAAACAACCCTATGCAATCAGTAGTGCAACATACATAAGTGTAACTGTCTTCTGTCTGCCTGCTTTCCGTCGATCCGTCCCCCAAGGTCGAACCTGGTAAGTCCGAATTTCTGATCAGCATTTCTTCCGACTTGACAGAGCACACAATCTCAACTCAATGGCTCCGTTCTCCGATCACAGCGTGATGTTCGCCAGGGTGACCCACTGTCCCCGCTTCTATTCATCATGACAATGGACGAGGTGTTGGCACTATCTTGACCGGAGCTTGGCTACCAGTTCCACGACACACTGGTTAGCGATTTCGCCTACGTCGACGATCTGATCCTTCTGGCTGAAAATCGTACGCGTCTCTCTGAGAAGCTTGCAGCCGCCGCTAGTGCCCTGGAACTATCCGAACTGAAGATCAACGCGGTGACCATAAACATAACGCAGCTGTCACCCCTGATGAGATTATCCACTTCGGCCCGCACATTATCCATTCACCAAGCGCCTCCGACACGGTGACCTATCTAGGTATCCCGTTCACCTGGAAGGGTAAAGCATTTACTAATAACCGCCTGCAACTTTGTACGATGCTGGATGAAACTATCACAGCGCTCTTGAAGACACATCAACGTCTTGAACTCCTGAGACAGCACCTGATGCTGAAGATGAATCAATCATTAGTGTTGAGCCGAGCCCATCGTAACACGCTCAAAGCGATGGACTGTACGACTCGCCAGTTTGTTCGACAGTGGCTCCGCCTTCCTAAAGACACACCAATCAGCTACATTCATACCCCAATTCGTTTGGGCGGTTTGGGCATCCCGAATTTGTCTACCACTATTCCCATCTCGCGCAAATCTCGAGTAGAGAGATTTCTTTCCAGTATAGCTCAACTTGCGCAGTATGAGTAGTGCCCAAGTCATATCAATAAATAAATTGTTTTATTGAAAGACCTCTCGTTACAATTTGAAGTCGGAAACGCGCACAGTGTGTTGTGAGTGCGAACGGATTCGGTGATTCGCGACTTCTAATTATAGCTTAAAAAGGAGAGTTTACTGGTTAGACTGTTTCACTTTCATCGTCTTACTAAAATGTCTCAAGAGCTATTCACTGGCATCAAATACAATCATTTTTTGTAACGGTCATTCTGAAACGTACGACTTGAAACGATCAATAGCTTTTGTCTATCCAGAGAGAAGCGTAACGCGTTCATGAACAGGGTCGGTGTCGTGCGAACCAATTATTTTTTCGAACAACGTAGTAACATCAGGCAGATTCAGACAGTATGTAGTTAGAAAACGGCCTTCAGATGTCAAGAGGAAACTCCTACGAACAGATGTCATTTTGACCGAAAAACTATTAATCCCGCGTGCACATATCGCTAACAGATAATGTCATTCGGTTAATCTCGTTGAAAGTAGGAAGCTAACCAAAAAGAAAAAAAATGATGAGGTTGGAACAACCGTTTGAGATTTAGAGTTGGAAACCCAATCCCCGAATAACTAGACGGTTAGAAAAAAAATAGCGAATCGATGAAAAAGAAGGAGAAAGGACTCTTACAGATGAGCCGCCAAATGATGTGGTTGGCTGAACCGACGATCGCAAGCAGTGCAAGGATACGGTCTTTCGCCCGTGTGGACACGCATGTGGACTGCCAGACGAGCAGCTCGCGGGAAACCTTTGGCACAAACCATACAAATATATGGCCTTTCACCAGTGTGACGTTTTACATGCTCGTTGTAGACAGCTGGCTGAGAGAAAGTCTTGGCGCAGACAGAACAACGATAGGGACGCTCACCTACAACAGAAGAAGAGGAAGCAAGGACGAAGTGAAAATAGGACAGAACCGTCTGGATAACATAAGTACATCACATCAGCAAAGTTGCTTAGGGAGTCCAGCTGGAATGATAAAAGTGATAGTAGGTCGATGATACGGAGGTAGCTATGGTATACTATGATAGAAGTCTATTGGTATAAATCATAGATCTCAAATAGTTACAAAGAAATTTGGTAGGTCCGACTTAGAGATCATGAAGATTTTCAACGGACGCGTTCGTTCCAATCCACAAGGTATCGGAACACTTATTGTCTAACTCATAACGCACGCAGTACGATAAGACTCAACATTGTTGGGACCACACATAAATGTAATGTCTATTTCAGGTTGAAAATCACCCACAATTGATCGCGGCTATCGCATTCCCATAGACTTTCCAGTGGGCCCCTTTCGAAGAGAAGTACTAGAGTTTCTCTCTCATTAGAGCTCGTCAATAATGCATATCTCTGCCACTGTCGGGAATGAGACAGCTGCGATCAATTGTAGGTGATTTTCAACTTGAAATCAACCAAATCCCCGATTACTCGTCAGTAGTAAACGTAATGAGCAAGTGGGATCTTATCCGAACTTCGAGATATAAATATGAAAGTCAGCCATAGCAAAGAATAAACAGATACACGTGCAATTCACAATGTGAGTATTTTCACCGTTGAAAGAAGTATGATCTAATGATATTATTCGCCTGAATTCACACCTCGGGATACAAACTTAGAAACAGACTACGGGTAGACAGAGGTTACATCGAATAAGGCAGTCAAAAGGGCTGTCTACTCATCGAACACGACCTTAATGAGCATCCACTTTTTCATCAATGTGCAAAGGCAAGAAAAACAAAACACAAAAATTTAAACCAAACCAAACTCAAAAGTATAAGTTCAAACTTAGACAAAACGATGATACAGTCTTGCTTTGATGACGCAACTCCTACAGTCTACGATTGCTGAACAACTGAAAATCAAATCCACGTTCCCAAGATGTCGGAAACACCAGGTATGGCAGAAGTAAATAGACATTTCAATGAACCCAATGGAGTCGGTATATTGGATCTATTTATGGCGTCATTTTAGTGTTCCACATAAGCACTTGAAATTGCATAACACGTAGACTTCGACGCTGTATCAAAAGACTGGACCGAGAGATCCCAAAAAGTTGAGTCAACATTTACATGGGAAGTTGTGTTCTTGACATTCATGATTTTCATCTGGACATTGCTCCATTACAAATTACAGTGACTGAATGTTCATCAGTAAAATGAGAAAATTGGCAGCACTGCACAAAATAAACGCAGATAAAAAAAACCTCTAACAACGAACGACTCACTACTTTAGTTTTGGCGATTTATCTGATTTGAGCATGAAACGATCAGCTTAGATTAACCCCCAGATGATTACCACTTATGAACCACACGGTGGTGTGCAGCACTTCTTTTGATGGATGAAGTGAATCGAAGAAAAGCAAATAAAACCACTTGCTAAAAATTCATGTCGGTTTTGCAAAAGTAAGATGACAAAAGTAGAACGTGTTCGATGACCGGAATTCAACCGTCGGTTCCGTGGTTGTTACCAAGTACGCGTACCTACTATACCAACTGCAGAAAATGAAACTTATAGTCAACAAGTAACCTTGGAGATATTGGTGACAGATTCAATGGAGTCCGTGAATCAACATCTGCCGTCACCATAGCCGAATGTGTGGTCAAAGCTCACCAGGTATACATATCCGTGAGTGGCAAAGAACACGAAACCGATCGCGTTTCCGATGGCCATTAGGCACATATTACTTATGCTTTCCTAGCTTGCAGCAAGCGAGATTTCTACACAGTTCCACTGGGTGTTCCTAAAGTTCACAATGATCCACGGATTGCATTGAGACTGAGATAAACGTCAAAAATAATTCACAAATTAGTGCAGGTTTGTCACCAAAGAATGGAATATACGGACAATAAAGTCTCAAATGAGGTAAAATTGTGAAGACTCAGAACTTTGGCTGGATTCGAACCACCGACGGAAACAGCGCGGCAAAGCACTCTACAAGCTGAATTACGAAGCCACGCCCTAGATCATTTGGTGAATTCCATGAGACAATTGGTAAGGGAGCTCTCACGGACACTGGATTATGTCATGCTTAGCAGATGACAAGCTTTCTAAGCTGATTCTCATGGTGTTAATGTTTGTATTGCTCATCGAGTCAGCTGTAAGTTGAGAGAGCTAACAGGAGTTTCTATAACTACAGTCTGGATCTAAATGTTACTGAAAAAACGTATCTCAGTTTTGAAGAGTCCAATATCTAAACTTAATCACTTACACAGATTAATCATTATTTGTAGGATAAAAACACTGACGCTGATCACGTCGGTTCCTTAGTGGACATAACTGCTCACAAAGTGTGGAAGTAGACGGGAGTATTGACAACATAAAGTACTCTAACCTGTTTTAAAACCACTACGACATGATTAACAAAACAGCATAAGAATGATGATTCAGTTAAATTGTAGTCAGAATTTGAACAATATATTTTGGCAGTATTGAGAAATGTAAGGTTTTCCACAGCATGGCAAAAACAACGAATATAGAAATTCACAGGCAGTAATGATATAGAAATATATGAGAAAGTGATTTTTGGAATATTCAGACCATCGTTATTAAGTCAGAAATAACCTATCTGAATACAACGTTGTACGAGTTTGGACATTGGATGTAAGCATCTTGAATGTGGAAGTATAAGAGATTAAATGGAAGACGATTTACAGAAAACTGGAAGAACTTTGGAGGCAGTCACTCCATTCGTAACCGTTTGTTTGTACTCAATAGCGACACTACGAACAAACAATGCAAGCATTTTACAATCAGAAAGTCTGTAAACAAAACATTTTGTTTTCGGGGCGTTGTCTACTAAAAAACGAAAGCAGGCAAATTGTTTAACAAATCGATCATAGGTGATCTACTGTATCATAACTGATCTGTCACCTCTTATGCTGTTCTAATCGAAGACAGTATTTGACCTGCTAGTATGACTGTAGTGAGCGACTACACGGGCTGTTTGTCATGTTGGCAAATGCCCACCTGCTGCATATTCCATCTGTAAAACACGTGCGTATAATGTACAGTGGTAAAATGAACGTAACAACGAATCTCCAGGATGAACGCGACGACCTTGACAGATGAACGAATACCAACTCTTGCTCCAATATGGCGCAAACATTGTGTACACTAACGCGCGAAAAGTTTTGTGAGGTAGGTGGCGAAAATGCATGCATACAACCTATGACGGAGTAATGATTGTGCCCTGGTTGTGCTAACTGATTTGTTCATCTAGTAATTAGGCTGACCTGGTAAAAGTGCAGTGGCTAGAGTTGATCGATTGGACGTTACGTGGCAGGATATCTCGTTCGCCCCTGCTTACATTGTCGAGCACGAACATGAGTGCTTAACATACAGCGAATAATGTGATTAGATGACCTTGTGTGTCCTGATTGGTCAGATAAGCACATCCATCTGAAGAATGGTTCAGTAATAGAGTTGTTTCGCTACCATGGAGATGAACGAGGTTAGGAGAGCGAAGTAATATGACCATGGTGTTTCTCCGCATCAACTAAATAAAGATTTGAAATAGTTTCTTCTGTTTAAATTGGTTTGAATGTCTCTAACAGTACCTGACATTTTAATGCATACTCAAAGCTGTTTGGTGGGAGATAACTAGAACTTCGCTTTTCGTTGAGTGGATGTATCCTATACTGTCAATGCACGCAAGGTGACTGAATACAAAGACAAACAGGCATGCCCACGAATACTCCTTCGATTGCTAAGCTGTTTAGTGAAAACTATATCTAAAAACCTTTGTAGGTGAAGAATGGAACCATTAGGATCTCAATGGCCTTTTAAAAAAATTTAATAGGGAGCTTCGAAAAGAATACCACACTTCTACCAACACATGTAACAATCTAGAGAAAAATTACTTACTACCTCTAAAATTCTGTCATCAAGGATAGGTATTGTTGTGCCCCACTTGAAGGAGTACTTCAACTTATCTGGAGGTAAAGTATATCTTACATCTATGAACAGATATCGCCTACCTGCGCGTTAGTGGTCATAAAGAGCATAGGTGCATACAGAAGGTTATAACCATTCGTATTATTGTCGTGTTTGGTTTTCCCCAGTGTAATAGTAAAATAGAAAGTTACACAATACTTTTTATCGGATAAAAGAGTACAGAAATTCTACTGTACCTTGACTAGCTAAAGTTTAAATGTTTTCAAAGAAAACCAAGAAGGAACTGCGAGCATAACTTTATCGATAAAGTTTTCTAATTCACATATACTTGTATTTTCCTCGTTACTCTGGATACAATGAAGAGCTCGTCAATCTTGACAGGGAGATTGTGAAGCAAGTTCACCTTCTGCTCGGTGTTTGAATGGATAAAATAGCTTTTTAGGTTAGTCCGCAATCTGACGTGGATTATGTTAGGTAGTTAAAAGCTTTGTTAGCCCTAAGAACCGTTTTCTCACAGTAATCTTTTCGAAAGTGTAAGGTAAATGGGCAATAGCTGCAACGGCGCTTTGATCACAGACTAAGTCAACGAGACGAGCTTCAAAATTGTGTTCACTGTCCTGTCCCCAAGTTTATGATAATTGACTCAGTGCTACTTGGTGTGAAATGTGAGCCTTTCTCATTATCAACCCACAGATTCCGTAGGAACATAATCTTATTGAGTATTTCCATTGTCCTTGATTACGCAGGCCCGCTTAGTGTACGCGAGAACCGAAACGGCTAAAACTCACCTTGCCTCTCGTTTGTTTCTTGGGCGTGCTATGTTTTCACTCCGTCTGTAATTCCCCTAAACGCCCATAAAGTGAGGTTTGTTGTTAGACATGTCCAACTGTTGTATCGTACTACCGTACTACCTACGACCTGTCTTGAATTAGATCACGAACAAGCGAGTAAGCCCACTTGTTGCTCAAAGTTCAACGAAGATATCATAACAATAATAATATTTGTTTCCTTTCTGCTCCATGTTGTTTGTAAGCCAAGTGAACTATGATGCACGGATACACAACTCGTCCAACAGAATTGAAATCCGGAGAAAAATCGAAGTGGCCTCCGCTGGGAGGCAAATCCCTTGCTCAGAAGGTGTCAGGCAACTAGCCCAGGTGGTCACACAATAGTGGCCATTGTAGAGAAGCTGGTTGAGAGTAGGAGCTATAAAAAATAACTGTGCACACGTATAAAGGATGAGGGAAATAAACGCCCAATGCAGTAGTAAACCGGTATTAAATCTGACGTAGTGGGTACACTGCCTACGTGGACACTGCATACAGTTGTCTTGTTGACCAAGACGGGAAGAATATTGCGCAATATAGGTGCAAATGAATTCTTTTTGGAAGGGAAGATAAATTAAAAGTGGTGTTCATCAGGAGTGGCCTCCAAAAAACAGCAAACCGAAGGGGAAAATAAAGGAATCAATCAAAACTTGTCCTTATCGAAGAAGACCACTTCATATATACATACACTTTAAGACAGACTAATAGCATACACCTCAGTAGCTCCAAGACTGAGGGGCTCCACAGTGTGCGACAAGCGACAACTGAAACCTAAACACAACAGTGCTTGTGATCCCGTGTCTAGGTGGGGAAAACCGATATTGGCAAACTATCCAAAGCTAAGTGAAAACCGTCAAAGTCTGTATCTACAATTTCCTGTCCAGAAGCATTATAATCATCTACACAACTACATCATGCAAACACATGTTGAGCTTTTCAGACTCAGAGAAACTTGGGTGAGGAAAACCATGGTTTACATGAGCTGGAGCTCAGTTTAATTCTCATGAGGTTGATTCATTTTTTAAATCCAGGTCAATGGAATATCGAATGGTAAGCAGGAACCGTTTACTTTGAGGTAGGACAAATTCTCCATGGAAACAGAAGCAGGTGCGACAGAAAATTCTAAAAGTAAGGCACGATGCTATTATGACTATGCGAGTTGTATACCACCGCTTGAAGCTTCCAGTTTCACATAGCACGACTGCTGCGATGCAACGAACAAGGGTCGAATACTGTCAGATCTCCCAAAACTAGACGGGAGCGAGCGCGGTTAAAGGAACTCGAACCCACAACTATGCGACAATTGATACTCGGACGCTGTTGTGAACAAGCTACCAACGCAAGATCTTAACGATCGTAGTGGTGACATAATGGAAGAGAAACAAGTCACCACGAAACGCAGGAAGCCTCTGACTTTTTCGAACAATTCCGATCAAACTAATTAATGGGGCTAGATATTTCAAGTATACGGAAAACAAAAATAAACACCTGTATGGATTCGTTTGTGTCGATTCATATTCGGCCAGTCGTTAAATTGACGACCGCAGTAGCAGCACTGATACGGCTTCTCTCCCGTGTGAATGCGCCGATGTTTTTCCAGATACCGCAAAATTCGAAACTCCTTGTCACAATCTCGACAACGGTATGGACCAGCGCCCGGATGACTGGCCTTAAGAGATGAGCTAGCAATCTCGGTTGAGGATGGACTCATGGCGTCCACGACAACCAGTGAGGTGGTGGAACTGGCGGTCAGCTGAGAACGACTTGTGGCTGTGGTGGAGATGGGCGTGCTCACCGTGGACGGGGATGTAAACGAACTGAGAGAGGACAAGTGTGGAAACGCGAGTGAGGACAGTTCGACCGCATTGGCTACCAACAGAGCTGGGTCCGTAATCGTATCCAGTGACCTGGTAGTAACCTGAGTTAGGCATTCGCTTGGTTCCGGCTTCATGTCGAGTGATTCTTCGGGAATCTGGAACAATGATGTCACCATCTATATGAAGGCGGTGCACGTGGGAAGAATAAAATGCACAGCTAAAGATGCTTAATGGAAATAAATGCATTCCGTTAGAACTTTTTCCGGTCGTGTATTAAGCTATTTGATGCCTTTGAAAAGCAAAAGATACATAGAACCTATAGCTTCCAGTTAGAGTCGTTCACGCTGGTATTTCATGTACAGTTGTATAGTGGTTAACAGGGCAAATAACAAAATGAACAAAGCGTCAACAAAAATCAGAAATTGTCGGTATTCGACAATCCATACACATTGGTACACGTCAAGAAGTTGATGATCGTTAAAATAAACAAACAGCCGATCAACATACTAATCGTATTCGTCATTACACATTTTAAATGATGCCCGGAAATGATAGATGAAAGACATTTTGCAGAAGACCAAAACCATGCGCGAAACAGGTGATTACAGCTATCTTTTGAAGCCCGCTACCATAAAACGGAAAGACGTCTAGTGTTACTGTGTATGACTTTGATTTTATTGAACTAACCTGCTCACCCGTGTTTGCCTGTCAAATATCTTCGTCCACCTTGCCTTTTACCGGTTTATTCATTGGAAAACTTACTCATTACCGACCACCTATCTGTACGTCCATTTTCTCGTGACAGTGCTCCATACGATTACACTAGCCTCTACACTACAGCGAATGTCACCAGCTGCAACTCGTGAGTTCCTTTGCAAAATTATGGATAAGTTTCTCATTAAGTGCTGATGCCCAGACTCAACGGAAGATTTCATTAACCAAAAGTGGCGACTGACTATAGGTACTTAGTTCAGTGGATTCTGTGAATGAAAACGATCGGCATAAATCCCTCGGGTGTCTTTTAGGTTAACAAAACTGTTCGTTATTAATAGCAAATATTGTTTTTCATCGTGACTGGAGTAAGTGAACAAACGTCTGCACTGCTTAGCATCGTTTTTCACAACTGCATCGGAAGATTGATTGGCCATTTGGTAACGCCATCGCTAGCTTAAAGCAACCCATAAAGTACTGCGATTAAAGACTTATTACGTAGAATAATTGAGAGTTCAATGCTAATATAGCAAACAATCGCAAGAGTCGCCGATGACCGTAATCCGGAAATGCTCATGTTTCGATGTTGACTTGTAATCGGGTTCATAACCTAGCTAGAAGGAGAACCGAGATTCGTGCATAATCCGAAAATTTGGCCAAAATATCGTATCAACTGGAGCTTCGAAATGACAAACAAGTCGCCCAATTGACATGGCCAGGTATACATTGCTGCCATTGCGGGGTCCAGCGTTCATTGGATTCGCCTTTACATGCGTATCCAACTAGTATACCTCTCCTGTTTCCTACCGGTCCAGCCTCTCCTCAGTTAACATGCCCTAGCGGCTTCATGTGTCTTATGGACAATGACCTTCATCGAAGTGTTCTACAGTGTGAAGTGAATGTTATGTACGTATTTGAAAACGGTCCGCGATCACCATCTAACGTTAACGTATGTTCACTCAACCCAGGAGCCACACACTCGGGACATTAGCAAACTGTCTCCATAGTTTTGCCGCGGGCAGTTTTGACGTGACGATGATTGAAACAAATAAAAATGAGCTTCTATAAAAGCAGCGGCTCTCCGATAGACACAATCTAACGCACGCATTTCTCTCGGGTTGTAGCCACCAACCACATAAAGTCAAATAATGCACAATGGATGGCAAACTGCTGCGCATAAGGTACACAAAATAAAAGGCAGTTCATCATATGCAATAATAAACGTTGGATCAGTGTCATGCTAGCTATATATAGACCTCTACACCTTCATCGTTCAACCTTTCCGCATAAATGTCATGTTTCTCATTAAGCCGCTGCAGTGACTTGTGGCTTTCCAACTGAATCTCTGCTAAGTACTACGATGTTTTATCTTTCAAGCCGAGAACACTTCAAGCACTGTCAAACAACTCTGACAACTGTAGAGCTTAAGAGAAGTTGCCATTTCTCTTGCTGGCATCAAGGATTGTCTTCGAGAATGAGGCTATTCATCTGCTTATATTGACGCCATGATGATCAGAGAAATAGGGCCGAATCACTTCACCATCAATTGTTTATCATGATATCATCTTAAATGAAAATGCCCATTCCAATCGTCATTGCGATCAAGCATGCCGGTTGATGACTGAATGAACATTATAGAGCTGCCGCAATGCTTATCAACTTAGCCAGTTGATCGAACGGGCTGGTTAGATGACCACACACGGTAGAATAATACGCATCAAAAACGTGAATAAAATAAACCCTTTGATCATTCAATGTTGACTGTCTGTTCTCATGACAAGTGAAAAGATCTGACTGTTCATTTGAGCCGATAAGCAGTACTCGGAGATGAACACTCACCTAGTTCAGTTACGATTTGACGCGTTAGTCTTCGTGTACTACTGAAACATGTGAGGTCAACTAGCTGCTTGGTTCGTGCCTAGTGGCGTCAATGCGGCAGAAAATCATCTAACCCACCTTTTGAAGGTGATCTGTTCATCGTAGGCTACTCTGTATGCTCATTGGTGGTGGTGGAAGCCAGGTGGAACAACCGAGATATGACTGTGTAATAATAATAATAATAATAATAATAATAATAATAATAATAATAATAATAATCACGGAATATTTTTCGGACATTCTGACGAATAACGAGAAATCATCGATTCAGACCATATCATCTAAAACATTAACCGTCTCCGCAATTTTTTGTGGGGGTACATTTCTACGTAAATAAGTGTTCATCAGTCTAACACACCAAGCTATTCCACAAATGTCAAATCCACCTTAGATCCGAAAGTGTATATCAACACAAGTTCACGAATCGTCATTGATCGGGCTAACCAGAAGTTTAAAAACAAACTGTACTCGAACGTGATTTTGTACCGATAGCCACATGTGAATGTTAGAAGGCGTCCGTGATCCGAAACACAGTGATGGGAAAAGGGGGGAGGATATGACGTTAATGTAGAGGTGTAAATGGATACACTAGTAAGCTTGGCCACCTAGTGTACTTAAAAGAACAGTCATTTTGTAACTCGGTCTCTGAATGACGCCAACATTCACGTTGACATGTGCAACACATGAAGCAAACATATCTACGAAATAGTATATCTGACAGACTTAGTGAATTCATGAGAAGTCTGCGTTCACACCAAATTCGAATCAACGGTAGGCACCATACACCTCCACGCAAGTTGTACTCTATTACAGAATTTCCCGTCACGGATGCACATGAGCGGATAATGGTGAATCAGAATGCGAATTAAAAGCAATTGCTACTAGAATCCCTCTGATGCGTTTTAGCGGGTGGCGCAACGCACGTCATAGGACCTCATATTAAAAAGACGCATTATAAACGAGGATAATTTCAACTAATAATCACACAAACCTAAATCATTCTGCTTAACAAGATTGAATACCCAACAAAACACACTGTCAGACAGATGATAAGGCTACAAAATGAAGTAATCCACTATAGCTTAAGGTTAGATCGCTCAGAGATACATGTGATTTCTTAAGCTGTTGGACAAAAAAGTGAGCCTTCGTTGTTTGAGGATGCAGAGTATTTGGAATTGTGTAGCGTGCAACCATGATGTGATGACCGATTATCCATAAAACAAATGACATAGCAAATGCAGTCATGTAAAATTGTAGTAAGTGCATAATAAGATTTACAGCCACACCACGCTTAGTCTGCCAACTGATAGAAGTCAATCGCTACGGCACATCCGCTTCCTAACACATATCTCCAATCGATCTCATCTTAGGTTAATGCAGTATAGGTCGTTGTGTAGCTTTTCGAACTACATACTTGACAATATGTTGCGTTAGGTATTTGATAATACTGAACAGAACGAATGAACTATGCGCAGTGTTCGCCCTAAAACGTTTTTATTTGTCATGTATTTATGAGTGAGATCACATTATGAATGAGATGTGTAGAACCGTCCGGTAGAAGATAGCCCAAAGATATTAGTGGTACTTAGTTCTAACTGGTCGTATCTTGCGTTCTGACTCGCCAACATCCGCCCAAGTGTTAAACAGTCAAACAGGATATTCAAATGGGGAACAATACTCTGAAAATACAAGTTCAAGGCTAAGCAGTAACGTTGATAGACCTCAGCGTTAATTATTTGATAAAATCCCACTTCAGTAACCAAACAGTTTGATAGACTCTATCTAACCTCCGATATGGGTGGGTAATCTAGCTTGTAGCCACATTCTGGGCGTGGTTACGCAATCCAACAAGCAACGCAGAAACAAAGAACCTTCATCACTGATTCAAGTCCATAAAATGCCCGGATTCTTCATAGTCTAATCTCTTCAAAACTAACAAGACGTTAAAATCAAACACCAGACCACATATAGTGGAACATAAAACTCGGATTAAAGCACCATTAAGAAATTGAACGATAAAGACGGATTTCATTAATTCTCCAACCTACCGCCAATTGTCCGCTTCGATCGGATTCACTCATACTGATGTCCATCGGTTTCTGCCCGTTACAACTAACCGCGACAGATGATTTAGCGTTCAAGAAGCTGTTCGGGTCCACGTTCATCAACGCGGAAGTAGTAGTCGCCTCAGAGAACAATGGATCGTCTCCCACTGACAGATGGGCTGAGTTCGACGCAGAGGTGGCGACTGGATTCGTGTGGTAAAGGGGTGGTGCTGGTGTCAGTACACTGGACATTATCGGTAACAGGATGGTGCCCGCGCAACTACCCAAATCCTGGCTGCTTGATACAACAGTGATGGTGGGCATAGAGGGCAAGACGGAATTGGTGGAATAGCCGACGCTGCTGCAAAGAATATCCGAACTGGGAACGAGTGTGGTTGTCTCTTTAACACTAGAGGCTAGAATACATAACGAAAGAGATACGAGGCAGGTGAATACCAGAAAAGATAGAATACACAATGAAAGGTAGCAAATTTCATAACTATGAACAGAAGTAGGCGATGATCTGATCTTGGAAGGTGTCCAAAGCATCAATTCATTCACGATTGTGAGATGATGCTATCATCTTAGACAGAAACACAACACTGATTGATACTGGTGATACAACTGCCAAATTAAATAACTACAACAAACAGATGTATGGAAGTTCAGTTGCACAACAATAAACGGACAGTCAACATCCGGGTGATAAAAAAACAACATACACGCGACAGATCCCACGCGAACCTTACTGGTTCACTTCATTCAATATCTTCACTCTATAGGCAACGGCAACAAACTCGATTAGTCGTTACCTTTCCCAACGCCATTAACTACTGACTTAGTGACAATAGTAGCACCGAATGATCATCCTTTCATGAAAAGGAATGGGAATAATATCACCTGTAAAAAATTATGACGTCACTAAACTATTTAGAAAATTATTTGCGTATGTCAGAATGTGAAATTGACACTAAGGAAATTTATGTTATGTCAGAATATTCCACGTCACTACTGTGGTGAACAGCGGCTCGGGTAACGGTACGGACTGGCCAGAATCATGACCGCTATAAATGAAAGACGTCTCGGAGCCCTAACGGTGACTGCGCACGCCACCATGAACTATCTCAAACACAGCCAATATGACCGCAACAGACATGTCGTCAGACGAAACTGCGAAAGAGGTTTGCAGGCTATTTCGGGTGGAATATGTGGAATAAAACCCCTGACAGAAAACAAAAGTACAAATCTGAAGATTGATAAATGACACTAATACATCCGGTTGTTAACCGTGAACATAAGCAGTAACGATCAACCGCGCACAAACGAAACAACAACAAAGATGAACCGAATTATGCAGACGTGAAATGTGGAATCTGTGTGATAATGATAGCTAGGTCTTTGATATACATTGCCATTGTCAACTCGCTCAACTGACATTAAGTAGTTGAGTCACCAGAATCCGAATTGTACTGACTAACAACCGACGCTTAAAGTCACATCGTGGTGGTTGCATACCTGTCAAGCGTCACACGTCTTGACCAGTACACGCTGAATCTCTGAGTGTACACACGGAACTGCACTCGATTCAATGTACGGTTCTGTCGCTGTCATCTGACAAATCGGTTTGCGAACCAAAAAACGATAAAAACAATCGACTTCAAATGAACACCACACCAGTGTGTATGTAGGCCGTTCAACCTCAGACGTAAAGGGTTTACAGTGAAATGTGCCAGCGAAATAACTAGGAACACGATTGGGCGAAGTGATTCCAAAATAGCCTAAGCTGGATTCATGAGGCGCAGGAGAACCTATCCGGTGGAGCTGCAAATCACCGAATTCGACGTTGACGGTATGCAAACCACCATGATGGTGCACTTGGCATTTGGAACGCATAGACAGTGTTCAGCCTCAAATAAAGAAGGAAAGCGTAGAAAGAAAATGACCGTTCGTTCACGGCTTACACGTGGTGAGATAACTATACCACATACAACCTGTATCCTGGAGGATCTAACAAAATATCGCGATATTTCTCGTAACACCATTTTTTCTACCATCGTCATTCGAAAAGTAAATCGGTAATACGAGGGCGAAAACCATTGGTACCATCCATAAGTTCTAAAACAAAGCGTTTATTAACTAGCATATTCAAACCAGACCACACTTGCATCTGTTTACAAGATGATAGAAAGAATAAAAAACACCTACAGACTATACAGTGGACTACAGCCTCAATAAAGGGTATGGACGAATCATACAGTAACAATAAGAATGGCTCATAACAGATTAAGAAACATCCACCACCACCACCAACAATAACAACAGAGATAAGTCGTCTAACGCATTTTATAGAGTTCCGCAGGAACGATCAAAACTTGCTCGTGAGCAAACGGTGACCACTATTGAGACCATAGGTCTCGGGTTACGCAACCCGAAAATGTGTGAGCGGAAGAAATTCGTGCAATCTTTTCGGCTACCGTGACAAATGGACGACTTAGACGAAAGTTAATGAATCAGTCCCAATCTTACTGGCGTTGACAGATAAGAGGGTAGCGACGGAACCTTCGATGAGTATTGAGTTGTGCAAGCGGTATTGTTTATTTTTGAATCTCATTGATATAACAACCTGACAAGATTCCGACGAAAACGACCGGCTGTTACACGTTTCATGCTGATTCAATCGAAAGTTTTGAGACACAAACTTCGGAACAGTTATTCGAAACATCGAGTTGAGTCGCATCAATGGTTTATCACTGATGTCAAACAACGAAAAATGCACTTGCTTTTTGAAGATTCTCGGTCCTTCTGAAATTTGAAGGGCGACGTACAAACAATGAACTTTGACACTGGGGCTCTTCCTTGTATTCTCACTAAATAGCTTAGGGGGAACAGTAGCCATACGGCCATTTTAAAAAGATGCAAGTCAACACGGTACGTTTGTGGATTGCCAAGGAGGTTTGGGTACTACGTTGCAATGATCCCACAACCACATTCATTTCAATTCTAATCGAACGATTCGCGTTACCCAAACTGCCACGAGATCGGAACACCCACTCGACCAGTATGGACAAACAATGGTCACATTACCCACTGGTCAAGCAACTATTCTGTTCACGTCCGGCAAACTAATTAAGATAACCAGAATGAACATGAGGTAGTACGACCAACCCATGATCATCAACCGGTCGGAGTCACCGGCACCTCAATCAAATGATCATTGTCGTACTACACCAAGCATGTTTTTAAGCACGTGCCGCACAGTAGGGGCGTGTGTGTGTAGGCGGGACCGCGAGGTCGACACGTCCACCGCGCGGCAAGTCCGCACGTCAATTGAGCAGTAGCAGCAGCTCCAAACTGGTTTTAGACAAATGTACATATGAGGCTAAAAAGCAGCATCATCATCATTCTAACAGCCATAAGCCCGACCAAAAGGTACTGTGGCTCAGGCCGCCGCTCACCTCAACAGTGACGTGGAATATCCTGGAAAAAAACGCTACTAAGAAGTTCGAAAATTAATAAGGGACTAAGCGGAATAACTAAAAATGGTATGGATGCAAGTACGCCATTGACTACGACAAACTGCCATCTAGGATAGCGTCTCTAACTAGCGGTTTGGGTGATCACGAGGACCCAATCCAGGCAGGCGACAACTGCCCACTTTGCTCAATGGAGCAGTCAAGGTCTTCATATTTTGTGACCACGTTGTTGGCTGACCACCACGCGGTTTTACCCAACTGTTGGTGGCCTCAGCATATAGTGCCCGGTAAGGTAAACGATCAGAGGGCATATGAAGTACGTGACCTAATAATCGCAAGCTATGCACCGTGATTAGTTGACCAATTGATCGCGCATCCCGAGCATTCCGGAATACGCGCCGGCGAACTGCCACATTGCTCACACGATCAGTCCACTTAACGTGGACCATTTGGCGGAGACAACGATGGTCAAATACCGCAAACATATTGATATCTTCCTTGCGAACAGGTCGC